>ML816774.1:72733-107700 GCA_009831015.1 Picea engelmannii | reverse complement strand
TGCGGGAGGTATTAAACCTCCACGTGTAACCTTGAAAAAAATAGAATATTCTGAGAAGCAAGAAGAAACCCTAAATCATTGAACATAACTTTAAAAGACAAGTCACCTAAAGAAAATAATTAATATTGAATCTTTAGCCTACAGAAAGAGAAGTCAACCCAAACAACTAATGAATAGTATAAATACAGAATGCCAGAGATCATTTGGACACACACATCTAGCAAGTGCAAAAATATATTGTGCATTGCAGAAATTTAGTAAGTGCACAAGTCTGGTGAGTAGCTGCGGCTGCAGCTACTGCAACTTGTATTTTCGGTTTTAGGATTGAACTTTCTCTTGGTTATGGTTTGGACTTTCTGCATTGTGCGCTAGCTCTGGGGAGAGGTATGCTACATTGATTGGCTATTAGACCTAGGGTTTTCTTCCAGAATTATTCTCTGTCAAGGTTAAGGTGCTTTGGGGTGGCTTTGGCCTGTGGTTGGGTGACAATATTGCTATATTTTCTATGTTTAAACGAGCACACCTACTTTTCTAATAGCTTACACTTGTAGAATATAAAAAAATAATGATTCGAAATAATGAATCATGAACACTTATGATGGTAGCGATAAATCTTAAATCATATCTATATCAAGCTTAAATATGATCACGTGATTTATGTTAAGCTTTCTAATGATCAATGTGCTTTTACTGGGAAATGTGAAGAGCTTTATATTGCCTGAAATTCTGATTGAAGAGATATTCAACCAATACTTGAGAGAGTCGGTGAGGCACAGGAAGAATTTCCACCAGAGGAACAAATAAGGAGAGCGTATCAGACGAACAAAAAAAACAAGTGTCTTCCCAGAACAAAAAAAGCGAGCATCTTACCGGAACAAAAAAAGCGAGCATCCTCCCGGAGCTGGTGCTAGAATCGACCTGGAGCCATTGGCAACATCTACTGGGATGTTCTTGAAAGAGCATAATAAAGGGTAGAGGGAACCCTTGCAGCAACTTCCCTCTTCTTCTGTCCTGATTGTTGTGTAAATCGAAATATCAAATTACACAATGAAGGGCATTGTATGTTCCGTATATACAGGAACAAGTGGGAAGGCATACATGGTGATGAGGCGTTAAGCAACTAGCGGTGAGATAGTGTCGGGGGTAAGCAGCTGGCGGTGAGATAGTGTTCTCGACTACCAAAACCTACACCCAAACCTCGACTGCAGTAAACTATGTATACCACTAAGTTAATTTGTAGTATTTGTTTTTTTAATTATAAAAAAAAACGAAAATAAATTCTCTTACATCAAGGAAATAAAGTCAAATCGCAATGTCCTTAACCAAGAAATTGAGCAAGTAAAATTAGAAAAATAATTTTGTTGGTATTAAAAATTGAAAATTAAAAAGAAAATAAAACACGATAGTTGGGAACATAGGTTATCCAATACAGCCATCTCCAAAACAAACTAAATAATGTCACAAAACACACTGTTAATAGGCAGTCAAAGGATGTTGACAGCTACAGAATGCTATAGTCCCTCGCTTAAGACTAATAAGGATAACAAACTCATAATAAAGCTACAAATTATAGAAATGAGAAAATGTGGTGGAGTAAGCTTAATGTTATATAAGTATTAAATAAAATAAAAACATTATAACATATAATGATATCAAATTTTAAATTAAATTTATAATCAAATTAATTTTATATGTAATATTTATTTTAAATAATTAAATTATTATATATATATATATGAAATGATTTATTTGTACAATTTAAGTTAATCTAATGATTATGAACATGTGTTTTTTTTTTGAGGTCATAAACTATAACAGTTAAATTTTAAGTGATACATTCTATTTAATATTAGTAAATTTGTTGTTCAAGCTATATTTTCAAATCAATTCGAAAATTATATTATACTAAAACATTGCAAATTTGTAGTAATTGAAATTGCAAGTTTCAGCTGCAGTCATTTTCAAGCTCAGATTTTCAGTGGGGAAGAAAAACTAATTAGAGATAAGTTAGTAATGATTCGGATCAGGTTCAGACATGGATGAACAGAAACTAGTGAGCCTGATATATCGAACGGTCAAATATTTCGATCCCAATCGAAAACGAACTAATCTGCTGTCAGGTTTGCTTTGGTTATCAAGTCTTCTTTTCCTGATCAACAGACAATTTCGTACGGCAGGCTTTTATGTCTTCACTTCAATCCTAGCGACCATTTTCTGGTCTTGTTTCTTTAGGAGATTCATTAAATGGCGAAAATGTCCTGCAAATCGGATTGAAGGTGATGATGAATTTGATGCAGAATATCTGAAGAATCTGACAGCCCTTCCTACAATCTTCACATATAAGACTATGGAGACTGCCACCCGCGGATTCAACAAAGAGATTGGAAGGGGGGGATTCGGGAAGGTATACGAAGGAATTTTGAGAGATGGCACTCCGGTGGCTCTCAAATGTCTGGTGAATCGTGCCGGGCAAGGACAGAGGGAGTTTTGTGCAGAAATAGCCACCATATCTTCCATCAATCATTCCAATCTCGTAACCTTGCGTGGTATTTGTGTAGAAGGGCAACATCGAATTCTGGTGTACGAATTCATGGCCAACGGATCTCTGGATAGATGGCTGTTTGGCTCAGACCAACAGTTGGATTGGAAGACAAGATATTCGATTGCGCTCGACACCGCCAGGGGAATTGCCTACCTGCATGAGGATTCGAGGCTCTGTATTCTCCATCTCGACATCAAACCTCAGAACATTCTGCTGGACGAGAATTTCAAGGCGAAAGTCTCCGATTTCGGAATGTCGAGGTGTCTGGATAGAGATCTGGAAAGCCGTGTGGTGACGGAGGTGAGAGGGACGGCAGGATACATGGCACCTGAGTGGATTTTTGAGCAGGGAATCACATCCAAGAGCGACGTCTTCAGCTACGGGATGGTGCTGCTCGAGATCATCAGCGGGCGCAGGAACGTGGATAACTCTCAGGATTCGGAGCACTGGTTTTTTCCTTCCATTGCCTTCAGCAAGGCAAAGCAAGGAAAAATGTAAGAAATGATCGACAGTACATTGAATTGTAATGTAAGAACTGATCGACAGTACTCGAATTGTAATGTAAAGTTGAAGAATTCTCAAAAATCATTTATTTTTAATTTTAATTTATTATCTGATTTAAATTTTGTGGATAATCATTTCCAAAATGTAACCTTGAAATATTATTAATTTTGATTAATTTGATATTTGAGTTCTTTGCATCGAAATGTAATGTAAAGTTGAAGAATTCTCAAAAATCATTTATTTTTAATTTTAATTTAGTATCTGATTTAAATTTTGATTAAATTGATTTTCACGGAATATAATGTAAAGTTGAATAATTCTCAAAATTCATTTATTTTTAATTAATTTATTATCTGATTTAAATTTTAATTTAATTGATATAAAGGTTATTTTCATAATCATTTTCAAAATGTAAAATTTAACAATTCTCAAAATTTATTTATTTTTCATGAATTTATTATTCAATTTTAATAAAACTTTTATATAATTATTTCCATAAATTTTTAAAATTAAATTTCAACATTATGATTTATGATTTATGATTTATTCTCTATGTTATTAATTTGTACTTTTACATTGTTACAAATAGTAAAGATTGTATGGTATCTTAGTCTTTCATTTGGTACACACAACTTACAAGGAAGTAAGTCATCATATTATAAAACCAATTGCTAAAAGTTTTAATAAAACAAAGATTTCTTATGAAGACTTCACAAAAAATTTCAATACTATACATGCATAGATAAAACTAACATTTTGGATCATTTCATTTTTTTTGGAAGACCTAAAGTAGCAAAACCAACATACACTTATTCGAGTTTGAGGTGCTTTCTTCATTATCTATTTGGCCACGAGTCGGAACATGGTTAGAGCATTTATGTTTCGCCAATACTGCATGCAATCGATTCAAATCGAGTAGCATTTTTGGATTATCTTAGAATATAGTTGGCGAGTAAGGGGGGACATCTTATCGATCATTTTGAATCATTGAATAGAATGATTCGAAAACAGTGAGATGGTGACAGAACCATAAAAGATCTGTTGTCTTCTACCCCATTATATAATGAACAAATAGTTCATTGATGCCTACTAATTAATTGAATATCCCCATTGGAATAGAAAAGATTAGTGTGCTCCAATTTATTATAGAACATCAAATTTGAACTTACTTTATTGTCCCTTCTCCATAAACAATAAAAATGATAATAGTAATATAAACAATAAAAATGATAATAACAATATAAATAGCACATCTCAACTAACAAAAATGTAAGCTCGTCAACTTAATAAAATGTAGATAATTCAATGTTTCAATCAAACTATACAACATAATCTACATTTATTCCCAAAATCAAACAATCAATCCAATACTTAATTGGAATGGAAAATAAAAATCTATTTCATTACTTAATTGGAATTGAAAATAAGAATTTACATAAAGAGACAAGATAAAATTTGAGTATACTCAAAACACTTTAATATGTTGTATCCCAAGCTTGTAAACGGGAAAGAGAAGGCTACAATTGTTTTTCACTATTATTTTGCACATAATAACAAATAACGATCTCTTTTCAATGTATAACATAGTCATTATTATTTTGCACATAATAACTAGCACAGCCGCTAACTTGCAGCTGAGAATGCTGAAAGGGCGGACAGTTGAAATTCATGGTGAAATGCGCAGATAGGTAAGGAAAGACAGAAAATGAAACGTACAGGCAGCCAGAAAATGAAACACACAGGCAGCCAGAAAATGAAACGTCTGGACAGTTGAGGAAATCTAAATGGTAATTTGAAAGGTTAATCATTTAAACGTGGCAATCATATAGTGCTACAGTAATTTCTTAATATGATTAGGTAAATGTTAAAAAGTAAACAGGGTAACGGATGCATTCAGAAATACAAGGAAGTTATGAAGAGTAAATCACATTCATTGATTTGGGAGGACGACTAAGAATATGCCAGCATCTTCAATTGTTAACCATCAGATTAGAATTTTAGATTAAAAGCTGATTAATTGTGTTCATTGTCAATAAGTATACGCCTTTCGGCGTAACAAATAACGATCTCTTTTCAATGTATAACATAGTAAAAATCTAGATTTTATGTGTTTGTAGAAATAAAAACACCTAGACCTAGATGAACGAATCAAATGTCAGATTAGGAGGTGCAAAAAAGGATTTTTTTATTAATTGAATATCAAAATACAAAAAAATTCCCTTATCTTATGATGTGGTGATGCTCTATATATGTTAAAAAACTCATGAATTAATCATTTTGTTCACTTAGTGAGATGTTTCTTGGTCTTTAATAATGTGTGTGCAAAGTTCGCATTAACTTCTCCAACGTAATTTCAATTTCATCTCATATATTGATCTAAATCTCACAATATTATATGTTTGATTTGAAAATGACTGAAAAGTAGATAACTTATATGAAATAGGATCTTAAACAAAGTGTGGAGTTGGTTAGAGTCTCCTTAGTGTTGTCACATTATAGTGGTTTAATGCTCAAGGAACCTCAAAGCATAGTATATGAATCCTAGTGATAAAAATTAACAAAATCACTATAAAAAAAGAATCCTAGTGATAAAAATTAACAAAATCACTATAAAAAAAGTTGTACTTTGATAAATAAATCACCTAAATCTTACCTTATGTGTTGTATAAGTGAGAAAGCCTTGAAAAAATAGTCAAACATGATGTAATCAACATGAGAGAATGCACATAAGTAATTAATATGAGAGAATGCACATAAGTAATCAAACATAAGAGATATACACATTAATTTTGATGTTGTGAAAGAGTGTGTACTACTAAAGGTGGGTGTGAACAAATAGTTAAATATGACTTAATCAACATGGGAGAGTGCACATAAGTGATGAACCTTGATTTATTTAGCATAACAAATACACCCATTTTCTTCCTCAGAATGACTTCCTCAGTTTTAGGTCTGCAACTTCAACCATATACTGACCTCCCAAATAGACAATGGCCTCCTCCACTCAAGGAGGAGCCTCCCCCTCTTTTTGAAACATAGTGGTTGGCTGCACACAACTACCCCAAGCCCCTACCATTATCCCTGACACCTCAAGTATGCCCAACCCAATGGACACATAAAAATCAAAAGAAGATAAGGAAACCCCGACAAGATTAAAATTGCTACAATCTCAGAACCATTAGAACCCAAATACGACAAGAAAATCCCATCGACCTGCATCTCGCCAGAAGAGGAAATTCCATAGAACGAAAACCTATCACCCCTCCTGGGGGAGGAAATATAATATATGCAAGACCATGCCCTCATATGAAAATTTTTGTGCCTCTAGCCATGAGGGAAATCTTTCATGTGGTGGATCAAAACCATATGGAATCCCAAAGGGGAAGTCTCCCTCAAACTCAAATCCAAAGGATTCTTTACGACCATCTTTAACCTCACAGAAGATTGAGAAAGAGTCTTCCATGGAGGACTGTACTTCTTCAACCTTGTTGGTTTATATATGCAGATATGGAAAGCGAAATTTATCTTAGAAAAGGAACAATTCATTGCATCTGTAGTATGGATCAGATTGTACTCGCTCCCACCAGAGAACTGGTGAATAGAAATTTTAGAGGTATTGGAAACACTCTTGGATACTTTGTCAGGATAACAGAGGTCACCCTTCAAGGTCGATATACCTCCTGCGCGCAGATCTATGCCTAACTTAATGTCTCCAAATCTATGCCAACATCAATATGCCTCAGATATATAGATGTTGATTGGCTCCAGACCCTAGATTATGAACACATTCCATTTAGTGTCGAAAATACCATGCTCATGGGAACCTTTTCTGGGAATTTCCCCTGAATAAGAAAACAGAGCCCCCCATTCCCCAATCGGAAAAGGACGAGGCGGGTTTTAAAAAATTCTAAGAAAAGCGTAAATCCAAAAAGAAAATACCTACCCATTCCAACCCCAAAGACCCTTGCACCAGTAATAGTTTCTACTCAATAGCTAATCTCTCATAGAAATAAGTACCTAAACCAATCCCATGGGACGAAACCCAACCAAATTCCTAGCCTGAACAAGAAAAGAAAATGATCTCCATTAGTGATCCTTCTTCCCTCAAGACCGCCAGCTACAGAACCATGACGATACAATGGTCCCCACTAAACCCATAAACGTAGAGTAGGATGAACTAGAATACATGGATCTATAAGATCTAGATCCGCAAGGAATAACAACAACATGTGAATGGAAAGAGGAACACTCGATACCAAATCAACAAATAAGACTATTGCAAAGTTCCTTGATCAAATCAAGGAATAAACAGAAAGGAGAAGCTACCCAAAAATGTAAGAACACTATACATGCATCTTTAGGAATAAAGAATACTTCAAGCAAAGAAATTATTAAGGCACCAAAAGATGACAAAAAAAGACAAAGGCCATCCAACAAGCAACTCTTACAAGAATTATGAGAACTTCTTCTAAATTCTGGAAGGATTAAGAGTATGGATGAAAAATTCTCCTCACACCCCCAACCTTCCCAATAAAATACATCTCATTTAATGTAAGAGTATTTAATAGCCCGTGTAAGAAAATATTGTTAAATACCTTGATATATGATGAAAACCCTTCTATAATGATGATACAAGAAACTAAGTGCACTTCCACAACTATGGGAAAAATGGCCACCAGATGCTGGAGAAGTTGCAATGTCATAGTAGTAGATGTCAAAGGAGAATTAGGTGGTTTGTCCATCCTATGGAACCCTAGAGAAATATCCCTTTCCTCTTTCTTCTCCACCCAACGTACTATTTTTGTCAAATTCCAACCAATAGGATCTAACCAATCAGGCTACATCAACAATGTTTACAGCATCAAACTATCCAGGATAAATTAACCTTTTTGCAATCTCTCTCCCTTATAGCTCCTCTCTTAGAAAGATAGAATTAGATCATAGGGAAAGACTTTAATGTAATAACTTATCTCCCAAATAAAAGTAGAGGCTTAAACCGTCTAGATCACGACTCTAAAAGATTTAAAGAAACCACTAGCGACCTGGGCTTGGTTGACTTGGAAACCATAAATGGAAACTTTACCTCGAGCAACCACTGAGTTTCCCAACACCAGATAGCCTCTCGTCTGGATCTCTTTCTCATCTCATAATATTTTCTCCAAAAAAGCTACGCCATAGAATCCACCATTCTCCCCTATCATGGATCAGATCATTGGCCCATCAACCTCCTCATCGACATCCCAACAAGCCCCAAGAACCGACCCTTCTTCTTCAAATTCTTCTGGTTGACAGACCCTTCCTTCCACTTCAACTTTCCCTCTTTGTGGAAGGAAACAATAGTCAAATCGAGCTCCTCAATGTATAGAGTCCAACAACAACTAAAGAACCTGAAACACCAAATCATGTTATGGAATAAATCAGAATTTGGAAACATTTTTCAAGCCAAAAAAAAACTTCAAGAGATAATGAAACAAAACCAACATCAAATGAACACTTAAGGGCACTCCTAGGAGCTAGTAGAGGAATAAGTCTCTCTCATGGCCCAAATAGAAACCATAGATAAGCATGAGGAAATACTTTGGAGAAAAAAATAAAGAGTCCTATGGCTCTAGGAAGGTGAGAGAAACCCAAAGTTTTTCCACAACTCGATGATCGAACGAAGACATCAGAACAAAATTATCTCTCTAAAAGACCAACAAGGAAAAATATTAAGAAACCACCAGGACATCCAATAAGAGCTTCTTCAATACTTCATAACTCTAATTCAAGAACCACAATTGAATCAAAAGGAGGAAATGATCCGGATTTATGTAGGAACACAATGAAATACAGAAATACACATAAACGCAGAGACGCAGCGGAAATAAGAGTTCATTTCATTAATAACAAATGACTGAAACATGCTTACACATAGAATGGAAATAAACTAGCTAGGGCGCTGGTAGCTTATCTCTGAGAAGAGATGTGGCAACTACTGGCCTCTAAACTGCTTGTTACAATGAGGCTCGATAGCCTATATATTACTAAGAAACAATGGAAAACCCTCAACATCCAAAAACCTAACCCTAGGAGATGAAACGCCAGAATATGGGCCCCGTTGGGGTAAATGGGTACATCAATTTCCTGGGGTCGTAACTTTGGCATACTATCTCTGTTTGACGCACATGATACCTCATTAGAAATATCTATCCAAGGACTACACTGCTGACAACGAATATTGAGTCTGGATCGAACTCGTATTCGTCGGAGCATTCATGCCCAAAAAACGTCGTTTAGGGCCTCAAAACAGCTCTGGAAGTTCAGGATCCGAAGAACTGCTAAAAATAGTAAATTGTGCTACAATTAAGGAAACTGAAAAACTGAAAAATAGTAAATAGCGTCATGAAGGTTTCAGGGGCATTCATCAACCGAATGGCATGACCAACCATTCGAAAAGGCCCTCCTTGGATTTGAAGGCAGTCTTCCACACATCAGAGGGTTCGATTGGTACCTGGTGATACCCCGACTTCAAGTCGATCTTGCTGAAATATTTTTCCCCCTTGATTTGGTCCAGAAGGTCATCAGTCCATGGGATTGGGTACCTATTCCAAACAGTGATCTTGTTCAATGCCCGATAGTCAATGCAAAGTCTTCAAGTCCCATCCTTCTTCTACACCAACACGATCGGGCTCCCACGGGGTGATGAACTCGAAGAGATGTGACCTTTCTACAACAGCTCCTGAATCTGCCTCTTGATTTCATCGTTCTACAGAACAGAGCGCCGATAGATGGGTCCATTGGGCAGCGACACACCTAGGGTCAGATCGATGGGGTGCTTGACCTGGCAGTGTAGAGGCACCCCTGCGGGGGAGGTGAATATGTCCTCGTACTCCTCCATGACCTTATCCATCTGTTGTTTTCATCCAGCGGGGCCCTGTCTGGAGGTCATGGACACAATCTTCCTCTTTCCCTGAGGGTGGATCATCATGAAAACAAATTTCCTGGTTTTGGAAATGATTTTACTGTATTGTTTTGTAGTAACCAAAGAGATGGTGGTAGGCAGTGCTATCTCCAGTATCCTGTAAAGTTTATTTCCCAAGGTGATAATAACAACACGAGGCCTGGAATCATACACAGCATGTCGCTTCCACAAGTACAGTTGGCCTAATAATACATCAGAAACATCAAGAGGAGCAATGTCACATAATACCTCATCCATGAAGGGCTTGATGTTATCGGGAAGGTGACATTGTTGGCTGACACAGAGGTCCCTTCCTTGGTGCAACCTCCTGATGGTTTATGGTTGTGGGTGTGCTTTGGTCGGCAAGAACAACCGCTTCATGACCTCTACTGAGATGAGGTTCTTATAGCTCCCACTTTCGACAATGAACTGTAATAGGGAACCCTTTACCCACATCTTGGAATGCAAGAGACGCTCCGCATCCTCTGGATCTTCTAGTTCCTCCTTCTGGATCTTTGTGGTGGCAACGGTGGCGTTGGGCTCCGCATCGATGATCTGCTTCCCCCTATCATTCCCCTTGTAGGTTTCTAATTCAGAGTCGAAGCATGCATCCGATTCAGAATCCTTCAACTCGGCTACCAGTGACTACTTGGTCCGACACTCACTTGTGTTGTGAGTGGAGCTCTTATGGAACTCACACCACTTCCCCCTGTCCTTTTTTGGCTTCGTGGTGTCGTTCTTTGCTTGTGGCTTCGGCGGGTTATCCTGGGATGTCCCGCATTGGCTTGGTCCTTTGTTTGGTGGTTTGGGGGTACCTTTCCCTTGATTCTAATTCGTAGTCCCAAAGTCTCTCTTTTTCTGTTTGAACTTCTGCTCAATCTTGGAAGCATATCGGTACGCCACACCAAGAGAGAAGATGTTGAGGAACTCCATTTCCTCCTGAATGTATATGTGTAGACAACTACAATACGTTAACACCAAATGTTTCTCTGAATATTTGATACCCAACTTTGTGCGTAGGGTATGAAACAAATTCGTCATCTCATGCACATCTTGGTCCCTTTGTTGCCGCAGCGTAGTCCATTGTATGTATTTGTACTCATAGCTCCCCACGGGATAATATTGTTCCTTGATGGCATCTCGAAAAGAATTCCAAGTGGGTGTGACCGAGAATAGAGAGGGTTCCCCCTCTCCCTGTTGCTCCGAGTAGGTTTCTCACCAGTCCTTGACATGGGGGGAGGCTTTGAGGAGTGCGAAAATAATCCTTTCTCAGTGGGAAAATTCATGAACCGAGAAATATCCTTCTAATAGATTCAACCATCTATCTACGACATCTGCATCTATTTGGCCCTCAAATATGGGAATGTCAAAGTTTACCTGTACCTTAAAATGAGTGGCGCCTCCAGAGTGGTTGTTGGATGTCGATGCACTGCTAGTGGGAATCCGTTGAAGAATCTGGGCAAAGTTTTCCATCGTCGCGTTCCTTTGTTTCTCGAGGGCCTCCTCAAGCAACATTTTGATAAGATCTCCTTCTACCTCATCTTTATTTTCTTCCCCCATGGGTGATCGTCGGGGTTTGCGAGACTGATCTTGCAAAGGTTCAACCAGATCGAGCCCCAACTCCTTATACCCCGACCTCGTTGGGGACATGCAAAGAAAGATCGCGAACGAGCAGACCCCTCTGATACCACTGATCCATATTTATGTAGGAACACAATGAAATACACAAATACACAAAAATGCAGAGATGCAATGGAAATAAGACTTCATTTCATTAATAACAAATGACTAGAAAATGATTACAGACAGAATGGAAATAAACTAGCTAGGGCGCTGGTAGCTTATCTCTGAGAAGAGATGTGGCGGCTACTAGCCTCTAAAATACTTGTTACAATGAGGCTCGAAGGCCTATATATTACTGAGAAACAATGGAAAACCCTCAACATACCTAACCCTAGGAGATGAAACACCAGAATATGGGCCCCGTTGGGGTAAATGGGTACATCAATTTCCGGGGGTCATAACTTTGGCATACTATCTCTGTTTGACGCACATGATACATCGTTAGAAATATCTATCCGAGGACTACACTGATGACAGTGAATTTCAAGTCCAAAATGAACTCATATTCATCGGAGCATTCATGCCCAAAAAACGTCATTTAGGGCCTCAAAACAACTCTGAAAGTTCAGGTCCCGAACAACTACTAAAAATAGTAAATTGTGCTACAATTAAGGAAACTGAAAAACTGAAAGAAACAATGGTGTGGGTCCAAGTGGAATAGGTGGGTGGACACCAATATCCACCTGGATCATTCCTCCCCTCTTAGGAAGCAATGGTCCCCATTGTGTTGAGTTCTTCCATGAGATGAGGAAAGTTCTGCTGAACTTGGTCCCTGGTGAGCCACATGCCCTGGTGAAGGAGTTGGCCTGCTTTGACAACTCGATATAGTTGGATCCTCTTTTGGCGGGTGTTCTTGATCTGTGTGTCCATAATTCGATTAGTTTTGGCTTGTTCCATGCAATCTGGGTTTAACTCTGTTGGTGTGAGTTGTTCTGCCATGTCGGATGTGTCTAGTAGAGGTGGAAAGTAGGGTCGAAGGCGGTCCACATTGAACATTGGGTGAAGACCAAGGAATGGTGGAATATCGAGCTCAAAGGAATTATCCCCTCCAGCCTTGGTGATGGTGTATGGCCCATATCCGAGTGGGAAAATCTTGCGGTAGGGTCTAGCGAGGCACTCCTTTTGCAAATGTAGCCACACTTTATCACCCACCTAGAAGCTGTGTGGCACCCGATGTTGATCATGTCGTTGCTTGTACTTAGCATTGGCTCTGTCCAATATGTCATGAACTTGTTGGAGGATATGATGAATGCGCTCAATGAAGTTGTTTGCCTTGTCAGCCTCAGACTGGACATGGGTTGAATCTGCCCGAGTAGCCACAAATGGCATGGCTACATCAATGGGACATAGTGGTTGGAATCCCAAGCCCACTTGAAAGGGGATGTGGCTCGTTGAGCTATGGATAGCCCAGTTGTAGCTGTGGTGTACATAGTGGAGGCTCTCATCCCATGTGCGTGGATGCTTTGAGTTGTACATGCGCAAAATGTGTACAATCATTCGGTTGACGACCTCTACCTGGACATTAGTTTGCGGATGGAAAGCTGTGGACTTGGTGAGCTTGGTGTCTAGCATCGACCAGAGGCTAGACCAAAATGTACTGAGGAACCTACTGTCCCGATCTGAGATGATGGACTGTGGGATCCCAAAGTGTACCCACACTTGTTCAAAGAAGAGTTTAGCAGTGGATTCTGTTGTGATATTCTTCTTGCAGGCCATCATAATGGACATCTTCGAGAATCGAGAGACGACCACAAAAACACAGTCATTGCCATGCTTAGTAGAAGGAAGGCCCGACATGTAATCCATAGAGATGGATTCCCAAGGTCGACTGGGGGTAGGAAGTGGAGAATAGAGGCCTTGCTTTTTGATGTTTAGTTTGGCAATGGCGCAAGAAGTGCAGGACTTGATGTACTTCCCGACATCCTATCAAAGGTTCGGCCAATAGAAATAGTTTTGCAGTACTGTTGTTGTTTTCTCGACCCCAAAATGCCCAGCGACCTGACTGTAGTGCGCGTCCCAAATCATCTTGGCACGCTCGCTTGAAGGAACACAAAGGTGTCCCAGGTCACAAAGCAGGGCATCCTTGAGGTGAAAATTGGGAACTTTCTTACCCTCCAAGAGTGTATTGTATGTGTCGCCGACTTCTGGGTCACTTGTGTAGAGAAGCGGCCAATCGGAAGTCTCGTGCCCACAAGAGTTGAGCACAGTGGTTAGCGCCAGGATGGGTGGTCGACTGAGGCAGTCTGCAACATTATTGGTGCTGCCTTTCTTGTACTTAATGTTCAAATTAAACTGTTGCGGGTATGTGGACCACTTTTGATGGCGACCGTTCTGTAACTTCCCTTGTGTCTGTATGAATTCCAGGGGTCGGTGGTTTGTGTGGATGACCATTTCCTTTCCAAAAATGTAATGCTTCCATTACCGACAAGCCTGCACAATGGAATACATTTCTTTGTCATAAGTGGGATACTTCTGAACTGTGTCGGAAAGTGTCTCACTATGATATGCCACTGGATACCCACGTTGAGTAAGGACTACCCCAATGGCATAGTCAGAGGCATCTGTCTCGATCTCAAATGGTTGTTGCAAGTCTGGTAATGCGAGCACTCGTGTAGAGCAGAGGCGATGCTTCAACTCCCCGAACGCCTTCTGTTGAGATTCTGACCAAAAGAATTTTTCTTTAGCTCCTCCCTTGGTGACCTGACTCAAGGGCCAAGTGATATGAGAGAATCCCAACACAAACCTGCGGTAGAAATTGGCAAGACCTAAAAAGTTGTGGAGCTCTATTAGGGTGGTTGGGGCTGGCCAATCCCGAATGAATTGGATCTTTGTTGGATCCACATGCACCCCCGGCTCATCAATAATGTATCCCATATACTGAACTTGGGTCATGCCAAAAGTGAATTTCTCTAAATTGGCACACAACTTTTGTTTTCGCATTGTTTGGAGGACCTCTCGGATGTGGTGGAGGTGCTCTTCCCAAGTCTGGCTGAAGATCAGAATGTCATCCAAGTACACCACTACAAATGAGTTGGTGAATGGCCGTAAGACGTCTTCCATTAGCCTCATGAAGGTTGCAGGGGTATTCATCAACCAGAATGGCATGACCAACCATTCGAAAAGGCCCTCCTTGGATTTGAAGGCAATCTTCCACACATCAGAGGGTTCGATTGGTACCTGGTGATACCCCGACTTCAAGTCGATCTTGCTTAAATATTTTTCCCCCTTGAGTTGGTCCAGAAGGTCATCAATCCATGGGGTCGGGAACCTATTCCGAACAGTGATCTTGTTCAGTGCCCGATAGTCAATGCAAAGTCTCCAAGTCTCATTCTTCTTCTGCACCAACACAATCGGGCTCCCACAGGGTGATGAACTCGGCCGGATGTGAACTTTTTGCAACAGCTCCTAAATCTGCCTCTTTATTTCATCGTTCTCCAGAACAAAGCACTGATAGATGGGTCCATTGGGCAGCGACGCACCTGGGGTCATATCGATGGGGTGCTTGACCTGGTAGTGTAGAGGCACCCCTGCGGGGGAGGTGAATATGTCCTCGTACTCCTCCACAACCTTATCGATTTGTTGTTTTCGTGCAGCGGGGCCCTATCTGGAGGTCATGGCCATAATCTTCCTCCTTTCCTGAGGGCGGATCATCAGGAAAACAAATTTCCTGGTTTTGGAAATGAGTTTACTGCATTGTTTTACAGTAACCAAAGAGATGGTGGTTGGCAGTGCTATCTCCAGTAACCTGTACAACTTATTTCCCAAGGTGATAATAACAACACGAGGACTGGAATCATACACAGCATGTCACTTCCACAAGTATGGTTGGCCTAATAATACATCAGAAACATCAATAGGAGCAATGTCACATAATACCTCATCCGTGAAGGGCTTGATGTTGTAGGGAAGGCGACATTGTTGGCTGACGCAGAGGTCCCGTCCTTGGTGCAACCACCCGATGGTGTATGGTTGTGGGTCTGTTGTGGTCGGCAAGCCCAGCCACTTCACAACCTCTACCGAGATGAGGTTCTTCTGGCTCCCACTGTCGACAATGAACTACAACGGGGAACCCTTTACCCACATCTTGGAATGGAAGAGACACTCTGCCTCCTCTGGATCTTCTGGTTCCTCCTTATGGATCTTCGTGGTGGCAATGGTGGCGTTGGGCTCTGCATCGATGATCTGCTTCCCCCTGTCATTCCCCTTGTTAGGTTCTGATTCAAAGTCGGAGCATGCATCTGATTCAGAATCCTTCAACTCAGCTACCAGTGACTGCTTGGCCCGACACTCACTTGTGTTGTGAGTAGAGCTCTTATGGAACTCACACCACTTCCCCGTGTCCTTTTTTGGCTTCACGGTGTTGTTCTTTGCTTGTGGCTTTGGCGAGTTATCCTATGCTGCCTCGCCTTGGCTTGGTCCTTTGTTTGGTGGTTTGGGGGTACGTTTCCCTTGCTTCTGATTCACAGACCCAAAGTCTCGCTTTTTCTGTTTGAAATTCTGCTCAATCTTGGCAGCATATCGGTACGCCACACTAAGCGAGGAGATGTCGATGAACTTCATTTCCTCCTGAAAGTATCTATGCAGACAGCTGTGGTACTTTAACACCAAACTTTTCTCTGAATCTTTGATACCCAACTTTGTGCGTAGGGTATGAAACAGATTCGTCATTTCATGAACATCTTGGTCCCTTTGCTGCCGCAGTGTAGTCCATTGTATGTATTTGTCCTCATAGCTCCACACAGGATAATATTGTTCCTTGATGGTGTCTCGAAAATAATTCCAAGTGGGTGTGGCTGAGAATAGAGAGGGTTCCCCCTCGCCCTGTTTCTTTGAGTAGGTTTCTCACCAGTCCTTGACATGGGGGGCGGCTTTGAGGAGTGCGAAAATAATCCTTTCTCGATCAAAAAATTCATGAAAAGAGAAATATCCTTCTAATAGATTCAACCATATATCTACGACATATGCATCTATTTGGCCCTCAAATATGGGAATGTCAAATTTTACTTGTACCTTAAAAAGAGTGGCACGTCCAGAGTGGCTGTTGGATGTCGATGCGCCGCTAGTGGGAATCCGTTGAAGAATCTGGGCAAAGTTGTCCATCATCGCATTCCTTTTTTTCTCGAGGGCCTCCTTGAGAAACATTTTTATAGGATCTCCTGCTCCCTCATCTTTATTTTCTTCCCCCATTGGCATTCGTCGGGGTTTGTGAGACTGATCTTGCAAAGGTTTAACCAGATCGAGCCCCAACTCCTTATACCCCGACCTAGTTAGGGACATGCAAAGAAAGATTGTGAATGAGGAGACCTCTCTGATACCACTGATCCATATTTATGTAGGAACATAATGAAATACAAAAATACACATAAACACAGAGATGTAGTGGAAATAAGACTTCATTTCATTAATAACAAATGACTGAAAAATGCTTACAGACAGAATGGAAATAAACTAGCTAGGGCGCTGGTAGCTTGTCTCTGAGAAGAGATGTGGCAGCTACTGGCCTCTAAAATACATGTTACAATGAGTCTCAAAGGCCTATATATTACTGAGAAAAAATGGAAAACCCTCAACATCCAAAAACCTAACCCTAGGAGATGAAACGCCAAAATATGGGCCCCGTTGGGGTAAATGGGTACATCAATTTCCTGGGGTCGTAACTTTGGCATACTATCTCCATTTGATGCACAAGATACATCATTAGAAAGACATATCCAAGGACTACACTTCTGATAGAGAATATCTAGTTAGGGACTCAAAACCGCTCCAGAAGTTCAGGACCCGAAGAATTGCTAAAAATAGTAAATTGTGCTACAATTAAGGAAACTGAAAAACTGAAAGAAACAATGGTGTGGGTCCAAGTGGAATAGCTGGGTGGCCACCAATATCCACCTGGATCAATCCTCCCCCCTTAGGAAGCAATGGTCCCCATTTCATTGAGTTCCTCCATGAGATGAGGAAACTTTTGCTGAACTTGGTTCCTGGTGAGCCACTTGCCCTTGTGAAGGAGTTGGCCTGCTTTGACAACTCGATATAGCTGGATCCTCTGTTGGCAAACGTTCTTGATATGTGTGTCCATAATTCAATCAGTTGTTACGTGTTCCATGCAATCTGAGTTTAACTCTATTGGTGTGAGTTGTTCTGCCATGTTGGATGTGTCTAGTAGAGGTGGAAAGTAGGCCTGAAGGCAGTCCACATTGAACACTGGGTGCAGACCAAGGAATGGTGTAATACCGAGCTCAAAGGCATTGTCCCCTAAAGACTTGGTGATGGTGTATGGCCCATATCGGAGCAGGTGAATCTTGCGGTAGGGTCCAGTGAGGCACTCCTTTTGCAAATGTAGCCACACTTTGTCGCCCACCTGGAAGTTGTGTGGCACCCGATGTTGATCATGTCATCACTTGTACTTAGCATTGGCTCTGTCCAATATTTCATGAACTTGTTGGCGGATGTGCTGAATGCACTCAATGAAGTTGTTTGCCTTGTCAGGCTCAGGCTGGACATGGGCTGAATCTGCTCAAGTAGCCACAAATGGCATGGCTACGTCAATGCGACATAGTGGTTGGAATCCCAAGCCCACTTGAAAGGGGTTGTGGCTGGTTGAGCTATTGAGAGCATGGTTGTAGCTGTGTTGTACATATGGGAGGCTCTCATCCCATGTGAATGGATGCTTTGAGTCATACATGCGCAGAATGTGTACAATCATATGGATGACGACCTCTGTCTGGCCATGAGTTTGCAGATGGAAAGTTATGGACTTGGTGAGCTTGGTGTCCAGCATCGACCAGAGGCTGGACCAAAATGTACTAAGGAAACTATTGTCTTGATCTGAGATGATGGACTGTGGGATCCCAAAGTGTACCCACACTTGTTCAAAGAAGAGTTTAGCAATGGATTCTATTGTGAAGCCATGTGAATGGATGCTTTGAGTCATACATGCGCAGAATGTGTACAATCATATGGATGACGACCTCTGTCTGGCCATGAGTTTGCAGATGGAAAGTTGTGGACTTGGTGAGCTTCGTGTCCAGCATCGACCAGAGGCTGGACCAAAATGTACTAAGGAAACTATTGTCTTGATCTGAGATGATGGACTGTGGGATCCCAAAGTGTACCCACACTTGTTCAAAGAAGAGTTTAGCAGTGGCTTCTATTGTGATATTCTTCTTACAGACCATCATAATGGACATCTTCGAGAATCGGTCGACGACCACAAAAACACAGTCAATTCCATGCTTAGTAGAAGGAAGGCCCAACGTGTAATCCATAGAGATGGATTCCCAAGGTCGACTAGGGGTAGGAAGAGAAGTATAGAAGCCTTGCTTCTTGATGGTCGGTTTGGAAATGGTGCAAGAAGTGCAGGACTTGATGTACTTCCCGACATCCTGTCGAAGGTTTGGCCAATAGAAATACTTTTGCAGTACTGTCGTGGTTTTCTCGTCCCCAAAATGCCCAATGACCCGACTGTAGTGCGCCTCCCAAATCATCTTAGCACGCTCGCTTGAAGGAACCCAAAGGTGTCCCAGGTGACAAAGCAAGGAATCCTGGAGGTGAAAATTGGGAACTTGCTTACCCTCCAAGAGTGTATTGTATGTTTGGCCGAATTTTGGATCACTTGTGTAGAGAAGCAGCCAATTGAAAGTCTCGTGTCCACAAGAGTTGAGCACAGTGGTTAGTGCCAGGATGGGTGGTCGACTGAGGCAATCTGCAACATTATTGGTGTTTCCTTTCTTGTACTTAATGTTCAAATGAAACTGTTGCAGGTATGTGGAACACTTCTGATGGCAATCATTCTGCAACTTCCCTTGTGTCTGTATGAATTGCAGGGGTTGGTGGTCTGTGTGGATGACCGTTTCCTTTCCCAAAATGTAATTCTTTCATTGCTGACAAGCCTGCACAATGGAATACATTTATTTTTCATAAGTGGGATACTTCTGGACTGTGTCGGAAAGTGTCTCACTGTGATATGCCACTGGATGCCCACATTGAGTAAGGACTGCCCCAATGGCATAGTCAAAGGAATCTGTCTCGATCTCAAATGGTTGTTGCAAGTCTGGTTATGTGAGCACTGGTGCAGAGCAGAGGCGATGCTTCAACTCCCCGAATGCCTTTTGTTGAGATTCCCACCAAAATAATTTTTCTTTAGCTCCTCCCTTGGTGACCTAACTCAAGGGCCAAGTGATATGAGAGAATCCCAACACAAACATGTGGTAGAAATTGGCAAGACCTAAAAAGTTACGGAGCTCTGTTAGGGTGGTTGGGGCTGGCCAATCCTGAATGACTTGGATCTTTGTTGGATCCACATGCACCCCCCATTCATCAATAATGTATCCCAAATACTGAACCTGGGTCATGCCAAAAGTGCATTTCTCCAAATTGGCACACAACTTGTGTTTTCGCAGTGTTTGGAGGACCTGTCGGATGTGGTGGAGGTGCTCTTCCCAAGTCTGGCATGACCAACCATTTGAAAAGGCCCTCCTTGGATTTGAAGGAATTCTTCCACACATTAGAGGGTTCGATTGGTACCTGGTGATACCTCGACTTCAAGTCGATCTTGCTAAAATATTTTGCCCCCTTGAGTTGATCCAGAAGGTCATCAATCTGTGCGATCGGGTACCTATTCCGAACAATGATATTGTTCAGTGCCCGATAGTCAATGCAAAGTCTCCAAGTCCCATCCTTCTTATACACCAAAATGATCAGGCTCCCACAGGATGATGAACTCGATCGGATGTGGCCTTTCTACAACAGCTCCTAAATCTGCCTCTTGATTTCGTCGTTCTCCAGAACAGAGCACCGATAGATGGGTCCATTGGGCAGCGGCGCACCTGGGGTCAGATCGATGGGGTGCTTGACCTGACAGTGTAGAGGCGCCCCTGCGGGGGAGGTGAATATGTTCTCGTACTCCTCCACGAACTTATCGATCTGTTGTTTTCATGCAGCGGGGCCCTGTCTGGAGGTCATGGCCATAGTCTTCCTCTTTCCCTGAGGGAGGATCATCAGGAAAACAAATTTCCTGGTTTTGGAAATGAGCTTACTGCATTGTTTTGCAGTAACCAAAGAGATGGTGGTAGGCGGTGCTATCTCCGGTATCTTGTACAGCTTATTTCCCAAGGTGATAATAACAGGACGAGGCATGGAATCATACACAACATGTCGCTTCCACAAGTACGGTTGGCCTAATAATACATCAAAAACATCAAGAGGAGAAATGTCACATAATACCTCATCTGTGAAGGGCTTGATTCTGTAGGGAAGGCGACATTGTGGGCTGACGTGGAAGTCTCGTCCTTGGTGAAACCACCCGATGGTGTATGGTTTTGGGTGTGTTGTGGTCGGCAAGCCCAGCCGCTTCAAGACCTCTACCGAGATGAGGTTCTTCTGGCTCCCACTGTCGACAATGAACTGCAACAGGGAACCCTTTACCCACATCTTGCAATGGAAGAGACGCTCTGCCTCCTCTGGATCTTCTGGTTCCTCCTTATGGATCTTCGTGGTGGCAACGGTGGCGTTGGGCTCCACATCGATGATCTTCTTCCCCCTGTCATTCCCCTTATCTGTTTCTGATTCAAAGTCAGAGTATGCATCTGATTCAGAAGCATTCAACTCAGCTACCAGTGACTTCTTGGCTCGACACTCACTTGTGTTGTGAGTGGAGCTCTTATGGAACTCACACCACTTTCGTGTGTCCTTTTTTGGCTTCGTGGTGTTCTTCTTTGCTTGTGGCTTTGGTGGGTTATCCTGAGCCACCTCTCCTTGGCTTGGTCCTTTGTTTGGTTGTTTGGGGGTACCTATCCCTTGCTTTTGATTCGCAGACCCAAAGTCTCACTTTTTCTCTTTGAACTTATGCTCAATCTTGGAAGTATATTGGTATGCCACACCAAGCGAGGAGATGTCAAGGAACTCCATTTCCTCCTGAATGGATCTGTGTAGAAAATTGTGGCACTTTAACACAAAATGTTTGTCTGATTCTTTTATACCCAACTTTGTGCATAGGGTATGAAACAGATTCGTCATCTCATGCACATCTTGGTCCCTTTGCTGCCGCAACGTAGTCCATTGTATGTATTTGTCCTCATAGCTCCCCACGGGATAATATTGTTCCTTGATGGTGTCTCAAAAAGAATTCCAAGTGGGTGTGGCCAAGAACAGAGAGGGTTCCCTCTCGCCCTATTTCTTCGAGTGGGTTTCTCACTAGTCCTTGACATGGGGGGCGGCTTTAAGGAGTGCGAAAATAATCCTTTCTTGGTCGAAAAATTCATGAACCGAGAAATATTCTTCTAACAGATTCAACCATTTATCTACGGCATTTGCATCTATCTGGCCCTCAAATATGGGAATGTCAAAGTTTAATTGTACCTTAAAAGGAGTGGTGCCTCCAGAGTGGCTGTTAGATGTCGATGCGTCGCTAGTGGGAATATGTTGAAGAATCTGGGTAAAGTTTTCCATCATCGTGTTCCTTTATTTCTCGAGGGCCTCCTCGAGTGACATTTTGATAGGATCTCCTGCTCCCACATATTTATTTTCTTTCCCCATGGGTGTTGGTCGAGGTTTGCGAGACTAATCTTGCAAAGGTTCAACCAAATCAAGCCCCAACTCCTTATACCCCAACCTCGTTGGCGACATGCAAAGAAAGATCGCGAACGCGAAGACCGCTCTGATACCAATGATTCAGATTTATGTAGGAACACAATCAAATACAGAAATACACATAAACGCAGATATGCAGTGGAAATAAGACTTCATTTCATTAATAACAAATGACCGAAAAATGCTTAGACACAGAATGGAAATAAACTAGCTAGGGCGTTGGTAGCTTATCTCTGAGAAGAGATGTGGCGGCCACTGCCCTCTAAACTACTTATTACAATGAGGCTCAAAGGCCTATACATTACTGAGAAACAATGGAAAACCCTCAACATCCAAAAACCTAACCCTAGGAGATGAAATGCCAGAATATGGGCCCCGTTGGGGTAAATGGGTACATCAGTTTCCCGGGGTCGTAACTTTGGCATACTATCTCCGTTTGACGCACATGATACATTGTTAGAAAGATCTATCCAAAGAATACACTGCTGATAGAGAATATCGAGCCTGGAATGAATTCATATTCACCAGAGCATTCATGCCCAAAAAATGTCGTTTAGGGCCTCAAAACAGCTCTGAAAGTTCAAGACCCGAAGAACTGCTAAAAATAGTAAATTGTGATACAATTAAGGAAACTAAAAAACTTAAAGAAACAATGGTGTGGGTCCAAGTGGAATAGGTGGGTGGCCACCAATATCCACCTGGATCAGTCCTCCCCCCTTAGGAAGCAATGGTCCCCATTACGTTGAGTTCCTCCATGAGATGAGGAAACTTCTGCTGAACTTGGTCGCTGGTGAGCCACTTGCCCTGGTGAAGGAGTTGGCCTGCTTTGACAACTCGATATAGCTGGATCCTCTTTTGGTGGGTGTTATTGATTTGTGTGTCCATAATTCGATCAATTGTGGCTTGTTCCATGCAATCTGGGTTTAACTCTATTGGTGTGAGTTTTTCTGCCATGTCGGATGTGTCTAGTAGAGGTGGAAAGTAGGGCCAAAGGCAGTCCACATTGAACACTGGGTGAATACCAAGGAATGGTGGAATACCGAGCTCAAAGGCATTATCCCCTACAACCTTGGTGATGGTGTATGGCCCATATCAGAGTGGGAAAATCTTGCGGTAGGGTCTAGCGAGGCGCTCATTTTGCAAATGTAGCCACACTTTGTCGCCCACCTGGAAGTTGTGTGGCACCCGATGTTGATCATGTCGTTTCTTGTACTTAGCATTGGCTCTGTCCAATATGTCATGAACTTGTTGGCTGAATGCGCTTAATGAAGCTGTTTGCTTTGTCAACCTCAGACTGAACATGGGATTTGGTGGGTTATCCTGGGCCACCCCGCCTTGGCTTGTTCCTTTGTTTGGTGGTTTGGGGGTACCTTTCCCTTGCTTCTGATTCGCAGACCCAAAGTCTCGCTTTTTCTATTTCAACTTCTGCTCAATCTTGGCAGCATATCGGTACGCCACACCAAGCGAGGAGATGTCGAGGAACTCCATTTCCTCCTGAATGTATCTGTGCAGACAACTGCAGTACTTTAACACCAAATGTTTCTCTGAATCTTTAATACCCAACTTTTTGCGTAGGGTATGAAACAGATTCGTCATCTCATGCACATCTTGGTCCCTTTGCTGCTGCAGCATAGTGCATTGTATGTATTTGTCCTCATAGCTCCCCACGGGATAATATTGTTCCTTGATGGCATCTCGGAAAGAATTCCAAGTGGGTGTGGCTAAGAATAGAGAGGGTTCCCCCTCGCCCTATTTCCCCGAGTAGGTTTCTCACCAGTCCTTGACATGGGGGACGGCTTTGAGGAGTGCCAAAATAATCCTTTCTCGATCGGAAAATTCATGAACCGAGAAATATCCTTCTAACAAATTCAACCATCTATCTATGACATATGCATCTATTTGGACCTCAAATATGGGAATGTCAAAGTTTAGTTGTACCTTAAAAGGAGTGGCACCTCCAGAGTGGTTGTTGGATGTCGATGCCCCGCTAGTGGGAATCCATTGAAGAATATGGGCAAAGTTGTCCATCATCATGTTCCTTTGTTTCTCGAGGGCCTCCTCGAGAAACATTTTGATAGGATCTCTTGCTCCCTCATCTTTGTTTTCTTCCCCCATGGGCGGTCATTGGGGTTTGCGAGACTGATCTTGCAAAGGTTCAACCAGATCGAGCCCCAACTCCTTATACCCCGACCTCGTTGGGGACATGCAAAGAAAGATCACGAACGAGTAGACCGCTCTGATACCACTGATATGGATTTATGTAGGAACATAATGAAATACAGAAATACACATAAACGTAGAGATGTAGCGGAAATAAGACTTCATTTCATTAATAACAAATGACTGAAAAATACTTACAGACAGAATGGAAATAAACTAGCTAGGGCGCTGGTAGCTTATCTCTGAGAAGAGATGTGGCAGCTACTGGCCTCTAAAATACTTGTTACAATGCGGCTCGAAGGCCTATATATTACTAAGAAACAATGGAAAACCATCAAAATCCAAAAACCTAACCCTAGGAGATGAAACGCCAGAATATGGGCCCCGTTGGGGTAAATGGGTACATCAATTTCCCGGGGTCGTAACTTTGGCATACTATCTTCGTTTGACGAACATGATACATCGTTAGAAATATCTATCCGAGGAATCCACTATTGAAAGTGAATATCGATTCTGGAAGGAATCATATTTCTCGGAGCATTAATGCCCAAAAAACGTCATTTAGGGCCTCAAAACAACTCCAGAATTTCAGGACCCGAAGAACTACTAAAAATAGTAAATTGTGCTACAATTAAGGAAACTGAAAAAATGAAAGAAAAAATGGTGTGGGTCCAAGTGGAATAGGTGGGTGGCCACCAATATCCACCTGCATCAATCCTCCTCCCTTAGGAAGAAATGGTCCCCAATGCGTTGAGTTCCTCCATGAGATGACGAAAATTCTGCTGAACTTGGTCCCTTATGAGCCACTTGCCCTGGTAAAGGAGTTGGCCTACTTTGATAACTCGATATAGTAGGATCCTCTGTTGGTGGGTGTTCTTGATATATGTGTCCATAATTCGATCAATTGTGGCTTGTTCCATGCAATCTGGGTTTAACGTTGTTGGTGTGAGTTGTGCTGCCATGTCGGATGTGTCTAGTAGAGGTGGAAAGTAGGGCCGAAGGTGGTTCACATTGAACACTGGGTGCAGACCAAGGAATGGTGGAATACCGAGCTCAAAGGCATTGTCAACAATAGCCTTGGTGATGGTGTATGGCCCATATCGGAGCGGGTGAATCTTGTAGTAGGGTCCAGTGAAGCGCTCCTTTTGCAAATGTAGCCACACTTTGTCGCCCACCTGGAAGTTGTGTGGCACCCGATGTTGATCATGTCGTTGCTTTTACTTAGAATTGGCTCTATCCAATATGTCATGAACTTATTGGCACATGTGCTGAATGTGCAAAATGAAGTTTTTCGCCATTTCAGCCTCAGACTGGACATGGGTTGAATCTGCTCGAGTAGCCACAAATGGCATGGCTATGTCAATGGGACATAGTGGTTGGAATCCCAAGCTCACTTGAAAGGGGTTGTGGTTGGTTGAGCTATGGAGAGCCTGGTTGTATCTGTGTTGTAAATAGGGGAGGCTCTCATCCCATGTGCATGGATGCTTTGAGTTGTACATGCGCAGAATGTGTACAATCATCCGGTTGACGACCTCTGTCTGGCCATCAGTTTGCAGATGGAAAGTTGTGGACTTGGTGAGCTTGGTGTCCAGCATCGACCAGAGGCTAGACCAAAATGTACTGAGGAACCTATTGTACCGATCTGAGATGATGGACTGTGGGATCCCAAAGTGTACCCACACTCGTTCAAAGAAGAGTTTAGCAGTGGTTTTTGCTGTGATATTATTCTTGCAGGCCATCATAATGGACATCTTTGATAATTGGTCGACGACCCCAAAAACACAGTCATTGCCATGCTTAGTAGAAGGAAGGCCCAACATGTAATCCATAGAGATGGATTCCCAAGGTCGACTGGGGGTAGGAAGCGGAGTATAGAGGCCTTTCTTCTTGATGGTTGGTTTGGCAATGCCACAAGAAGTGCAGGACTTGATGTACTTCCCGACATCCTGTCGAAGGTTCGGCCAATAGAAATACTTTTGCAGTACTGTCATGGTTTTCTCGACCACAAAATGCCCAGCGACCTGACTGTAGTGCGCCTCACAAATCATCTTGGCATGCTTGCTTGAAGGAACACAAAGGTGTCCCAGGTGACAAAGCAGGGCATCCTGGAGGTGAAAATTGGGAACTTTCTTACCCTCCAAGAGTGTATTGTATGTGTGGCCAAATTTTGGATCACTTGTGTAGAGAAGAGGCTAATCGGAAGTCTCGTGCCCACAAGAGTTGAGCACAGTGGTTAGCGCCAGGATGGGTGCTCGACTGAGGTAGTCTTCAACATTATTGGTGCTGCCTTTCTTGTACATAATGTTCAAATGAAACTGTTGCAGGTATGTGGACCACTTCTGATGGAAATCATTTTGCAACTTCCCTTGTGTATGTATGAATTGCAGGGGTCGGTGTTATGTGTGGATGACCGTTTCCTTTCCCAAAATGTAATGCTTCCATTACTAACAAGCCTGCACAATGGAATACATTTCTTTGTCATAAGTGGCATACTTCCGGACTATGTCAGAAAGTGTCTCACTGTGATATGCCACTAGATGCCCATGTTGAGTAAGGACTACCCCAATGCCATAGTCAGAGGCATTTGTCTCGATCTCAAATGGTTGTTGCAAGTCTTGTAATGTGAGCACTGGTGTAGAGTAGAGGTGATGCTTCAACTCCCCGAAAGCCTTCTGTTGAGATTTCGACCAAAAGAATTTTGCTTTAGCTCCTCCCTTGGTGACTTGACTCAAGGGCCAAGTGATATGAGAGAATCCCAACACAAACCTGTGGTAGTAATTGCCAAGACCTAAAACGTTGCGGAGCTCTGTTAGGGTGGTTGGGGCTGTCCAATGACTTAGATCTTTGCTATATCCACATGCACCTCCTACTCATCAATAATGTATCCCAGGTACTGAACCTGGGTCATGCCAAAAGTGCATTTCTCCAAATTGGCACACAACTTGTGTTGTCACAGTGTTTGGAGGACCTGTCGGATGTGGTAGAGGTGCTCTTCCCAAGTCTGGCTGAAGATCAAAATGTCATCCAAGTACACCACTAGAAATGAGTTGGTGAATGGTCGTAGTATGTCTTCCATTAGCCTCATGAAGGTTGTAGGGGCATTCTTCAACCCGAATGGCATGATCAACCATTCAAAAAAGCCCTCCTTATATTTGAAGGCAGTCTTCCACACATCAGAGAGATCGATTGGTACCTGGTGATACCCCAACTTCAAGTCGATCTTGCTAAAATATTTTTCCCCCTTGAGTTGGTCCAGAAGGTCATCAATCCGTGGGGTCGGGTACCTATTGCGAACAATGATCTTGTTCAGTTCTCGATAGTCAATGCAAAGTCTCCAAGTCCCATCCTTATTCTGCACCAACACGATCGAGCTCCCACAGGGTGATGAACTCGGTCGGATGTGACCTTTCTGCAATAGCTCCTGAAGCTCCCTCTTGATTCCGTCGTTCTCCAGAATAGAGCACAGATAAATGGGTCCATTGGGCAGCGATGCACCTGGGGTCTAATCGATGGGGTGCTTGACCTGGCAGTGTAGAGGCACCCCTGCAGGGGAGGTGTATATGTCCTCATAATCCTCCACGACCTTATCGATCTATTATTTTCATGTAGCAGGGCCCTGTCTGGAGGTCATGGCCACAGTCTACCTCTTTCCCTGAGGGCGGATCATCAAGAAAACAAATTTCCTGGTTTTGGAAATGAGCTTACTGCATTGTTTTGCAGTAACCAAAGAGATGGTGGTAGGCAGTGCTATCTCCGGTATCTTGTACAGCTTATAGCCCAAGGTGGTAATAACAGCACAAGGCCTAGAATCATACACAACATATCGCTTCCACAAGTACGGTTGGCCTAATAATACATTAGAAACATCAAGAGGAGCAATGTCACATAATACCTCATCCGTGAAGGGCTTGATGTTGTAGGGAAGGCGACATTGTTGGCTGATGCGGAGGTCTCGTCCTTGGTGCAACCACTTGATGGTGTATGGTTGTGGGTGTGCTATGGTTAGCAAGCCCAGCTGCTTCATGACCTCTACCGAGATGAGGTTCTTCTAGCTCCCACTGTCGACCAACCATTCGAAAAGGCCTTCCTTGGATTTGAAGGCAGTATTCCTCACATCAGAGGGTTCGATTGGTACCTGGTGATACCCGAACTTCAAGTCGATCTTGCTGAAATATTTTTCCCCCTTCAGTTGGTCCACAAGGTCATCAATCTGTGGGATCGGGTACCTATTCCAAACAATGGTCTTGTTCAGTGCCCGATAGTCAATGCAAAGTCTCCAAGTCCCATCCTTCTTCTGCACCAACACGATCAGGCTCCCACAGGGTGATGAACTCAGTCGGATGTGACCTTTCTGAAATTGATCCTGAATCTGCCTCTTGATTTCATCATTCTCCAGAACAGAGCACCAATAGATGGGTCCATTGGGCAGCGACACACTTGGGGTCTGATCGATGGGGTGCTTGACCTAGCAGTGTAGAGGCACCCCTGCGGGGGAAGGTGAATATCTCCTCGTACTCCTCCACAACCTTATCCATATGTTGTTTTCATGCAACAAGGCCCTATCTGGAGGTCATGGCCACAGTATTCCTCTTTCCTTAAAGGCAGATCATCAGGAAAACAAATTTCCTAGTTTTGGAAATGAGCTTGTTGCATTGTTTTGAAGTAACCAAAGAGATGGTGGTAGGCGGTGCTATCTCTGGTATCCTATACAGCTTATTGCCCAACGTGATAATAATAGCACGAGGCCTGGAATCATACACAACATATCGCTTCCACAAGTACGGTTGGCCTAATAATACATCAGAAACATCAAGAGCAGCAATGTCACATAATACCTCATCCATGAAGGGCTTGATGTTGTAGGGAAGGCGACATTGTTGGCTGACGAAGAGGTCCCGTCCTTGGCGCAACCACCTGATGGTGTATGGTTGTGGGTGTGTTATGGTCGACAAGCCCAACCACTTCATGACCTCTACTGAGATGAGGTTCTTCTGTCTCCCACTATTGACAATGAACTGCAACAGGGAACCCTTTACCCACATCTTGGAATGGAAGAGATGCTCTGCCTCCTCTGGATATTCTGGTTCCACCTTATGGATCTTCGTGGTGGAAAAGGTGGCGTTGGTCTCCGCATCAATGATATGCTTCCCCCTGTCATTCCCCTTATCGGGTTTTGATTCAGAGTCGGAGCATGCATCTGATTCAGAAGCCTTCAACTCGGCTACCAGTGAATGCTTGGCCCAACACTCACTTGTGTTGTGAGTGGAGCTCCTATGGAACTCACACCACTTCCCCGTGTCCCTTTTTGGTTTCGTGGTGTTGTTATTTTCTTGTGGATTTGGCAGGTTATCTTGGGCCACCCCACCTTGTCTTGTTCCTTTGTTTGGTGGTTTGGGGGTACCTTTCCCTTGCTTCTGATTCGCAGACCCAAAGTCTCGCTTTTTCTGTTTGAACTTCTGCATAATCTTGGCAGCATATCGGTACACCACACCAAGCGAGGAGATGTCGAGGAACTCCATTTCCTCCTGAATGTATCTGTGGAGACAACTGTGGTACTTTAACACCAAATGTTTCTCTGAATCTTTGATACCCAACTTTGTGCGTAGGGTATGAAACAAACTTGTCATCTCATGCACATCTTGGTCCCTTTGTTGCCGCAATGTAATCCATTCTATGTATTTGTCCTCATAGCTCCCCATGGGATAATATTGTTCCTTGATGGTGTCTCGGAAAGAATTCCAAGTGGGTGTGTCCAAGAACGGAGAGGGTTCCCCCTCGCCCTGTTGCTCCGAGTAGGTTTCTCACCAATCCTTGACATGGGGGGCAACTTTAAGGAGTGCAAAAATAATCCTTTCTCGGTTAGAAAATTCATGAACCGAGAAATATCCTTCTAACAGATTCAACCATATATCTCCGGCATCTACATCTATTTGGCCCTCAAATATGGGAATCTCAAAGATTACTTGTACCTTAAAAGGAGTGGCGCCTCCAGAGTGGTTGTTGGATGTTGATGCACCGCTAGTGGGAATCCGTTGAAGAATCTGGGCAAAGTTGTCCATCATCATGTTCCTTTGTTTATCAAGGGCCTCCTCGAGCAACATTTTGATAGGATCTCCTGCTCCCTCATATTTCTTTTCTTCCCCCATGGGCGGTCATCGGGGTTTGCGAGACTGATCTTGCAAAGGTTCAACCAGATCGAGCCCCAACTCCTTATACCCCGACCTCGTTGGGGACATGCAAAGAAAGATCAAGAATGAGCAGACCGCTCTGATACCACTGATCCAGATTTATGTAGGAACACGATGAAATATATAAATACACATAAATTCAGAGATGCAGTGGAAATAATAATTCATTTCATTAATAACAAATGACTGAAAAATGCTTACAGACAGAATGGAAATAAACTAGCTAGGGCGCTGGTAGGTTATCTCTGAGAAGAGATGTGGCAGCTACTGGCCTCTAAACTGCTTGTTAGAATGAGGCTCGAAGGCCTATATATTCTAACCAAAAAACCTAACAACTAAAAACCTAACCCTAGGAGATGAAACACCAGAATATGGGCCCCGTTGGGGTAAATGGGTACATCAATTTCCCGGGGTCGTAACTTTGGCATACTATCTCTATTTCACACACATGATACATCATTAGAAAGATCTGTCGCAGGACTACACTGTTGATAGAGAATATCGAGTCTAGAACGGACTCGTAATCGTCGGAGCATTCATGCCCAAAAAAGTCATTTAGGGCCTCAAAACAGCTACGAAAGTTCGGGACCCGAAGAACTGCTAAAAATAGTAAATTGTGCTACAATTAAGGAAACTAAAAAACTGAAAGAAACAATGGTGTGGGTCCAAGTGGAATAGGTGGGTGGCCACCAATATCCACCTGGATCAGTCCTCGCCCCTTAGGCAGCAATGGTCCCCATTGCGTTGAGTTCCTCCATGAAATGAGGAAACTTCTGCTGAACTTGGTCCCTGGTGAGCCACTTGCCCTAGTGAAGGAGTTGGCCTGCTTTGACAAATAAATATAGTTGGATTATCTTTTGGCGGGTTTTCTTGATCTGTGTGTCCATAATTCAATCAGTTGTGGCTTGTTCCATGCAATATGGGTTTAACTCTGTTGGTGTGAGTTGTTCTGCCATGTCAGATGTGTCTAGTACAAGTGGAAAGTAGGGATGAAGGTGGTCCACATTGAACACTGGGTGCAGAACAAGGAATGGTGGAATACCGAGCTCAAAGGCATTGTCCCCTACAGCCTTGGTGATGGTGTATGGCCCATATCGAATTGGGCGAATCTTGCGGTAGGGTCCAGCGAGGTGCTCCTTTTGCAAATGTAGCCACACTTTGTTGCCCACCTGGAAGTTGTGTGGCACCCAATGTTGATCATGTCATTGCTTGTACTTAGCATTGGCTCTATCCAATATGTCATGAACTTTTTGGCAGATGTGTTGAATGTGATCAATGAAGTTGTTTGCCTTGTCACCTCAGACTGGACATGGGTTGAATCTGCCCGAGTAGCCACAAATGGCATGGCTACGTCAATGGGACATAGTGGTTGGAATCCCAAGCCCACTTGAAAGGGGTTGTGGCTGGTTGAGCTATGGAGAGCCCGGTTGTAGCTGTGTTTTACATAGGGGAGGCTCTCATCCCATGTGCGTGGATTCTTTGAGTTGTACATGCGCAGAATGTGTACAATCATCCGGTTGATGACCTCTGTCTGGCCATCAGTTTGCGGATGGAAAACTGTGGACTTGGTGAGCTTGGTGTCCAGCATCGACCAGAGGTTGGACCAAAATGTACTGAGGAACCTATTTTCTCGATCTGAGATGATGGACTGTGGGATCCCAAAGTGTACCCACACTTGTTCAAAGAAGAGTTTAGCAGTGGCTTCTGTTGTGATATTCTTCTTGAAAACCATCATAATGGACATCTTCGAGAATCAATCGACGAACACAAAAACACAGTCATTTCCATTCTTAGTAGAAGGAAGGCCCGACATGTAATCCATAGAGATGGATTCCCAAGGTCGACTGGGGGTAGGAAGCGGAGTATAGAGGCCTTGCTTCTTGATGGTCCGTTTGGCAATGGCGCAAGCAGTGCAGGACTTGATTTACTTCCCGACATCCTATCGAAGGTTCTCCCAATAGAAATGCTTTTGCAGTACTGTCGTGTTTTTCTAGACCACAAAATGCCTAGCGATCCGACTGTAGTGCGCCTTCCAAATCATCTTGGCACGCTCGCTTGAAGGAACACAAAGGTGTCCCAGGTGAGAAAGAAGGGCATCCTAGAGATGAAAATTGGGAACTTGCTTACCCTCCAAGAGTGTATTGCATGTGTGGTCGAATTCTAGATCACTTGTGTAGAGAAGCGGCCAATCGAAAGTCTCGTGCCCACAAGATTTGAGCACAATGGTTAGCGCCAGGATGGGTGGTCAACTGAGGCAGTCTGCAACATTATTTGTGTTGTCTTTCTTGTACTTAATGTTCAAATGAAACTATTGCAAGTATGTATACCACTTCTGATGGAGATCATTCTACAACTTCCCTTGTGTCTATATGAATTGCATGGGTCAGTGGTCTGTGTGGATGACCGTTTCCATTCCCAAAATGTAATGCTTCCATTGCTGACAAGCCTGCAAAATGGAATACATTTATTTGTCATAAGTGGGATACTTCCGAACTGTGTCGGAAAGTGTCTCACTGTGATATGCCACTGGACACCCATGTTGAGTAAGGACTACCCCAATTGCATAGTTAGAGGCATATGTCTCGATCTGAAATGGTTGTTGCAAGTCTGGTAATGTGAGAACTGGTGCAGAGAAGAGGTGATGCTTCAACTCCCTAAACGCCTTCTGTTTAGATTCCAACCAAAATAATTTTGCTTTAGCTCCTCCCTTGGTGACCTGACTCAAGGGCCAAGTGATATGAGAGAATCCCAACACAAACCTACAGTAGAAATTGGCAAGACCTAAAAAGATGCGGAGCTCTGTTAGGGTGGTTGGGGCTGGACAATCTCGAATGACTTGGATCTTTGATGGATCCACATGCACCTCTCGCTCATCAATAATGTATCCCAGATACTGAACCTAGGTCATGCCAAAAGTGAATTTCTCTAAATTGGCACACAACTTGTGTTGTCGCAGTGTTTGGAGGACCTGTCGGATGTGGTGGAGGTGCTCTTGCCAAGTCTGGTTGAAGATCAGAATGTCATCCAAGTACACCACTAAAAATGAGTTGGTGAATGGTTGTAGGATGTATTCCATTAGCCTCATGAAGGTTGTAGGGGCATTTGTCAACCCGAATGGCATGACCAACCATTCGAAAAGGCTGTCCTTGTATTTGAAGGCAGTCTTCCACACATTAGAGGGTTCGATTGGTACCTGGTGATACCCCGACTTCAAGTCAATCTTGCTTAAATATTTTTCCCCCTTGAGTTGGTCCAAAATGTCATCAATCTGTGGGATTGGATACATATTCCTAACATTGATCTTGTTCAGTTCCCAATAGTCAATGCAAAGTCTCCAAGTCCCATCCTTCTTTTGCACCAACACGATCGGGCTCCCACAGGGTGATGAACTCGATCACATGTGACCTTTCTGCAACAGCTCCTGAATCTGCCTCTTGATTTTGTCATTCTCCATAACAGAGCACCGATAGATGGGTCCATTGGGCAGCGGTGCACTTGGGGTCAGATCGATGGGGTGCTTGACCTGGCAGTGTAGAGGCACCCCTGCAGGGGAGCTGAATATGTCCTCATACTCCTCCATGACCTTATCCATCTGTTGTTTTCATGCAGTGAGGCCCTATCTAGAGGTCATGGAAATAGTCTTCATCTTTCCCTGAGGGCGTATCATCAGGAAAACAAATTTATTGGTTTTGGAAATGAGCTTATTGCATTCTTTTGCAGTAACCAAAGAGATGGTGGTAGGCGGTGGTATCTCTGATATCCTGTACAACTTATTGCCCAAGGTGATAATAACAGCACGAGGCCTGGACTCATACACAACATGTCGCTTCCACAAGTACGGTTGGCCTAATAATACATTAGAAACATCAAGAGAAGCAATGTCACATAATACCTCATCCATGAAGGGCTTGATGCTGAAGGGAAGGCCACATTGTTGGTTGATGCGGAGGTCCCGTCCTTGGTGCAACCACCCGATGGTGTATGGTTGTGGGTGTGTTGTGGTCGGCTAGCCCAGCCGCTTCACGACCTCTACCGAGATGAGAGTCTTTTGGCTCCCACTGTCGACAATGAATTGCAACGGGGAACCCTTTACCCACATCTTGGAATGGAATACACGCTCCACCTCCTCTGGATATTTTGGTTCCTCCTTCTGGATCTTCGTGGTGGCAATGGTGGAGTTGGGCTCTGCATCGATGATCTGCTTCCCCCTGTGTTAAGTACCAAGATAGATCTGCAAATATAATCACCAAAAATACTGAATACACAATAGATCCACAAGGAAAGATAGAAGAAACCACACTTTATTATTACCAAACCCTTGAGGTAGGGCAACACCATACAATGGATCCTATTATGGAAGGGATCCTCTCCTGTTCACTTGCCTCTTCGAGGGGGCATCCTCCTATTGAGCTACCACTCCAAA
>ML816774.1:55330-72683 GCA_009831015.1 Picea engelmannii | reverse complement strand
TAAGAAGTCCTCTTACATTTATTATATCTAATTACCCATTTATTATATCTAACTACCATAGTGGGTCTTATTTAATAATATAGTGGACCTAGTCCACCTTACATTGAATGACCTCCACTATTATCACTATGGGCCCTCTGCCCGCCCCCACTACCTCTCTAGCTACCTTACATTCCATCCCCCTTATGAAAGTGTTTCCCTCAAAGCTTGATGTACAACCATATACCAGGGTCCCATGGATAATTGTGGACCATAATGCTGAAGAAGACTGAAGAACCAAGGTCCCATGTAGAAAGGAAATCCACCATGCTGAAGTAGTCCAACCACCATTGTAAGCCCAGGTCCCATGTCCAAGTGCTCATGTGAACTCCCCGTGGAATATTTTGGAACCCAATAACCAACTCTAAATTATGCTCCAAATACTGACACCTATCATGTGGATCCAAATAAGAAGATCCATCCACATAGTGGAAAAGGGTCATAGCAGAATTTGGGAGGAATAATACCACTGTAGAATATGCAGACTAAACGTTGGTAACTAGCTCTTGATGTGGGACATTGATATTCTCTACAGAAGGTGGAGTAGAGTCATCAAATAAAATATGAAAGTGGTTGTTATCCCAAAAATGACAACTATCCATATACCAATCATCACAATCTGCCTCAAAATCATACCAAGCATATATTTCTTGATTATATTCATTCCTGAGGCTTTCCATAAAAAAATTCTCCTGCATGTTATTCAATGAATCTTGAATACTATGAAAATTATCATTGAGACCATCTGTGAGACTATTTGTGAGGCTGTCTGTGAGGCCATGTGCAAATGTATCCAATGTGTGAAACAATTGGACTTTGAATGATTCAAGAATTTCTTTCAGATTTTAAGAAGAAATAGTCATCTGAGCACCCTATGAACGCTTCGTTCCTGCAGCCGTCATGAAAAAACCCAAAAAATAGACCCAATAAGTTTCGGCAGAAAATCGCAGCGTTTTCAGGAAAAACCCTAAAAAACTACTAAAGTTAAAATGCTCATAACTTCACTTCCCAGACTCCGTTTCGGCTAATTTTTTTTTTGAAATTGGGTGAAATTGTGAGAGAAAATCAAATCTGTAACCTTTTTGGAAAAATTATACCTCCAACTTCTACAAAAATAAAATAAAAAATCACGTCGCCGTTCGCTGAAAAAAAAACCCTGAAAAATTTGCAGATTTTAAAACTTCAATATCTTGACTTCCCGGACTCCGTTTTGGATGATTTTTTTTTCAAATTGGGTGTTTTTATGAGAGGAATTCAGATATACAACCCTTTTCTGCAAATTTTTCACATAAATATACTGAAAACTTCAAGAATTTCGCGGCCCTCTTTTTTGTGCTCCAAAAAAAAAATCTGTAAAAATAAAAAATATTTGCCCACAACTTTGGCCAAGGAAAGTGCTCTGATACCAATTGTTAAGTACCAAGATAGATCTGTAAATATAATCACCACAAATACTGAATACACAATAGATCCACAAGGCAAGATAGAAGAAACCACACTTTATTATTACCAAACCCTTGAGGTAGGGCAACACCGTACAATGGATCCTATTATGGAAGGGATCCTCTCCTGTTCACTTGCCTCTTTGAGGGGGAATCCTCCTATTGAGCTACCGCTCCAAACACAATACTTCTCTTCATGTCTCATTACATTGCTTGAATCCCTTTATATAGTGCTACCATCACCTAAGAACATTCTAGAGGAGGAATCTTCTAGAAGTAGAACCTTCTAAGAAGTCCTCTTACATTTATTATATCTAATTACCCATTTATTATATCTAACTACCATAGTGGGTCTTATTTAATAATATAGTGGACCTATTCCACCTTACATTGAATGACCTCTACTATTATCACTATGGGCCCTCTGGCCCCACCCACTACCTCTCTAGATACCTTACACCCTCTCATTCCCCTTGTCGGGTTCTGATTCGAAGTCGGAGCATGCATCGGATTCAAAAGCCTTCAACTCGGCTACCAGTGAATGCTTGGCCCGACACTCACTTGTGTTGTGAGTGGAGCTCTTATGGAACTCACACCACTTCCCGGTGTCCTTTTTTGGCTTTGTGGTGTTGTTCTTTGCTTGTGGCTTTGGTGGGTTATCTTGGGCCACCCCGCCTTGGCTTGTTCCTTTGTTTGGTGGTTTGGGGGTACCTTTCCCTTACTTCTGATTCGCAGACCCAAAGTCTCGCTTTTTCTGTTTGAACTTCTGCTCAATCTTGGCAACATATCGGTACGCCACACCAAGTGAGGAGATGTAGACGAACTCCATTTCCTCCTGAATGTATCTGTGCAGACAACTGTGGTACTTTAACACCAAATGTTTCTCTGAATCTTTGATACCCAACTTTGTGCATAGGGTATGAAACAGATTCGTGAATGCACATCTTGGTCCCTTTGTTGCTGCAACGTAGTCCATTGTATGTATTTGTCCTCATATCTCCCCACGGGATAATATTGTTCCTTGATGGCATCTCAGAAAGAATTCCAAGTGGGTGTGGTTGAGAATAGAGAGGGTTCCCCCTCGCCCTGTTGCTCCGAGTAGTTTTCCCACCAATCCTTGACATGGGGGGCGACTTTGAGGAGTGCAAAAATAATCCTTTCTCGGTCAAAAAATTCATGAACCGAGAAATATCCTTCTAACAGATTCAACCATCTATCTACGGCATCTGCATCTATTTGGCCCTCAAATATGGGAATGTCAAAGTTTACTTGTACCTTAAAAGGAGTGGCGCCTCTAGACTGGTTGTTGGATGTCGATGCGCCGCTAGTGGGAATCCATTGAAGAATCTAGGCAAAGTTTTCCATCATCACGTAACTTTGTTTCTCAAGGGCCTCCTCGAGCAACATTTTGATAGGATATCCTGCTCCCTCATCTTTCTTTTCTTCTCCCATGGGTGGTCGTCGAGGTTTGTGAGACTGATCTTTCAAAGGTTCAACCAGATCGAGCCCCAACTCCTTATACCCCGACCTCGTTGGGGACATGCAAAGAAAGATCATGAACGAGCAGACCGCTCTGATACCACTGATCCAGATTTATGTAGGAACACAATGAAATACATAAATACACATAAACGGAAAGATGAAATTGAAATAAGACTTCATTTCATTAATAACAAATGACTAAAAAATGCTTACAGACAGAATGAAAATAAACTAGCTAGGGCGCTGGTAGCTTATCTCTGAGAAGAGATGTGGCGGCTAGTGGCCTCTAAAATACTTGTTACAATGAGGCTCGAAGGCCTATATATTACTGAGAAACAATGGAAAACCCTCAACATCCAAAAACCTAACCCTAGGAGATGAAACGCCAGAATATGGGCCTCGTTGGGGTAAATGGGTACATCAATTTCCTGGGGTTGTAACTTTGGCACACTATCTCCGTTTGATGCACATGATACATCGTTAGAAAAATCTATCGGAGGACTACACTGCTGATAGTGAATATTGAATCCAAAACAAACTCATATTCGTCGGAGCATTCATGCCAAAAAAACGTCGTTTAGGGCCTCAAAATAGCTCTGGAAGTTCAGGACCCGAAGAACTGCTAAAAATAGTAAATTGTGCTACAATTAAGGAAACTGAAAAACTAAAAGAAACAATGGTGGGGGTCCAAGTGGAATAGGTGGGTGGCCACTAATATCCACCTGGATCAGGCAATCAAAAAGATTACATAGCATATTCAAAAAATGATAAATGAATATCATAATGAATCCTTGATGAGGCCAATCACCATGGAAGAGGTGGATAAAGTTATATGGGATATGTTGAAATGGAAATATCCTAGACCAAATGGATTCACAGTGGACTTCTACCAATATTCTTGGCCGATAATAAATAAAAAAGTCTGGGAAGTAGTGGAATACACCAGAAAAGACAAAAAATTCCTCCCAACCTACAACGCTACCTTCCTCACTCTCATTCCTAAACAAAACAAAGTAGAAAACCCCAACAAATTTTACCCTATAGGTCTATGCAATGTTATCTACAAACTCATATCCAAAATCATTGTGAATAGATTAAAACCTCTCCTCCCATCCCTAATCTCCCTAGAGAAGACATGTTTTGTGGAAGGAAGACAAATCCTAGACAGTATAATCCTAATGCATGACCTTATCCAATCCCTTCATTCCTCCAAGAAACCCATAATTCTCATCAAATTGGACCTCTCAAAATCCTTTGATATCCATGACTAGAACTATATCCTCAACATCCTTGTTGCTTTTGGCTTCAGTGAAAACTCCATATAATGGGTTCACTCTCTGATCTCCATGACCTTATTTTATATCTTGGTTAATGTTTCCCCCTCCCCGACCTTCTACCCAACAAGGGGTATCCATTAGGGACACCCCCCTCTCCCTTCCTCTTTATCTTGATGGTAGAAGGCTTGGGAAGGGCTATCAAGGTAGAAGTGACACTAGGAAACTGGAAGGGTCTCTCTCTCAATGGATAAGAAACCTAATCCTTGCATCAACAATTTGTGGACGGCACAATCTTAATGGATTCTCCAACTCGAAAGGAATCCCTCATAATTAAGCAAGTCCTCCACGACTTCTCTGAAGCCTCAAGGATGTGTGTCAATGAAGAGAATTCCAACATATTATTATTCAATGCCCCTCAGTTAATCCAGCGTCACCTGACAGGTCTCCTAGGGTTCCAACCAAGAAAGCTTCCTTCCAAACACCTGGGATTTCCCATATTAGATAAATCCTTAAAGAAAAAATTCTGGGAGGACCTCCTAGACAATATGGAAAAAAAATTGGGAAATTGGTCATTCCTTTCTCTCAATATACCTAGTAGACTCATACTCATCAAATCGTTCCTTAAAGAAATTCCCATCTACTTTCTCTCAGTCATAGCATCCCCAAAATATATTCTCAAAGAGATAATAAATATTCAAAAAGACTTTCTATGGAGCAACTTGAAAAAAAAAAGAAATGGGGATTAGTGGCATGGGAAACAGTTTGTCTTTCAAAAATGAAAGGAGGTCTGTGATTGAGGGATCCATAAACTCTCAGCCAAACCATGGGAGCTAAGATATGGTGGCATTGGATAACTAATACCCAATATCAATGGGCTAGCCTATTGAAAATTAAATACACCCAAAATCAACAAACCAAGCAGATCATCAAAATGAACAATGCCCCTTCGAGTTCACGCCTATGGAACCTAGCTTAGCATAATCGACACTTAGTTAAGGATAATTTCTTATGGGAAATCAACAATGGAAATGATTCTCTATTATGGGAGGATGATTGGAAACAACTCCCCAGACTGACAGACCAACCATCTCTTATCATACTGCAAGCTAGAATGACAACCGAGAATAAGTCCAGGGTTGCTCAATACTAGATGGAAGAAACAAACCCTAGTCGCTGGAGGAAATGTCTCCCCTACCATGGCTATAATGGAGAAACATGCAGCAACATCATAGAGAGTTTCCTAGAGAAACTCAAAAAAAGGATAATCTAGAGATCCGAAAAAAAATACTTGCTTTGATGGGGAAACAAATCTTCTAGAACCTTCAAAATGAAAGAAGCATACGAGATAGATACCTAGCACAACAAGATTCCTTAAGCACAAATTTGGCTCAATATTTGGAAACAAATACTTTGGACGAAAGTTTTGAACTTCCTTTGGCTGATAGCCCTAAACATAGCTCTCACTTGAGACAATGTCTGCAAACAAGGACTCATGGGACCCTCTTGATGCCCTCTTTTCCACGAGCGTGAGGAAACAGAAAAGATCCTCTTGAATAATTTCATTTACATAGAAAATATTTGGACCCTCCAAGGGCTTCTCTTTCAATGCTCTGGTTGCAACGGGAACTCCATAAGGGATATCATAGAAAAATTTCCAAAAAAAATAACTCAAAACCCTATTGTCAATAGAGTTTGGAACCTCTTACCTGGATTTCTTACCTAGGAATCCTAGAAAGAGCGCAACCATGGGGTCTTTAAGCTTCAATCCATGCCTCCAAAATAAATATGGAACAAGGTCCTCACTTTTGTCTCAGAAACGATCATGGCCCAATCCTGGGAGGAAAAATACTGGAAAGTTAGCCCATTCAAGCTATCAGTAGTCCAAGGCCTCAACCTCGGTGCCAACCTAGCTTCCCTCGGAAAGCAACCAGTAATGGATCCTCCATATTGGGATTCTTAGTGGAACCCTGCCCCAAAAAGGAAATATGGGACAGGCAGGGTATGGAGGATTCTTCTAAACCAGCAAAGGCAACATCTTGAAAATTTATGGGGGTCAAATGGGGATAAATACCAACAAATCCTAGGAACTCCAGGAACTGGAATTAGGGATCTACATAGTCGTGACCCAAGGTTATGACAAGGTAATCATATAAGGTGACTCTGAATTCATAATCAATATGTTCAGAATCTTGCAACATGGCTCTCCGAGATCGAAAACCACAAAAAGTTGGCATTTGGAGGCTAGTTTGTAATCCATTCAAGAAATTTTAGCCTTCATGTCATTGATAATACCTAGACATGTGAAGTGCTTGGCCAACAAGCTCACATACTAGTTAGCTAATGAAATCTAGAGGATTAAGGAGGATTCATGGGACAAGCCCTCAAATTTCTCAAAGGATGAGGTTTTTTCCCAAGCCTACACCTAAATCGCAAGACAGAACCTTTAAAACATGGATCATGAGAAAGGGGACTGACCAAGCGAGGGCCAAACCCCGCAGGAAGCCAAAAGAAGCTACACAAAGAAAATCGACCCCAAGGAAGAGAGGGGTCTATAGAAAAATAAATTGGGCTCAAGCCCAACTATGGAAAGGAAGGGATTGATTTTACAAGCAATCGAGTGCTAGGAGAAAGGACGTGACATTCCTCATATCCACATCAACACATGCCACCTAAGTGATCTCCAAACATGGAAAACAAGACCATCTCCATAAAAACATAGAGAAGGCACCACAGGGATCCTAATAGCAAGAGAGGTGCACCCCCTCTTAGAATCATATCTAAGGAAGAATGAATTCAAAGGGTGATCGAGGATCTTTTCATCGAGTGACTTATAAAGAATTGTATTCAATGAGCATAAATTAAAGTGCAACATTAAATAAGGAAAACTCAATAATGAAGAGACATAAGCATCAAATTTGAACACAAAAAGTTGATAACGGAATTTTTCCTTGGTGGACTATGTCTCCGGGTCCTTCTCTCAAATGGGTAGGCCTTTTCATTAACTCGACAAAATAATTTGGCAAAATACATAAGTATACCTCATTCTGAAATCAAGTTGCAAAAATAATGATCAGATCATAAAACAAATAGCACAACTGAATTTATGGTGTCGAATTACCCGAAACTTATTGTCACCAGCCTCGATATGACTCTGGCACTCCCAAGCCCAAGAAGAAGTGCAACTCGATTTTTGTGCCCCTCTGCAACCTACAATTAATGACTAGACTTCCTCGAAATGCATGCCCACATCGTACCACACACGTGCCTCCTCCTAGGGCTTGGTGGACTCAACTCTTAAGTCAAATCCATGATGATCATTACAAAGTATGGGTCGTTGGCCCGTTGGTTATTGTGTGAGTATTAAGGCATAGTGTTGGGAGGAGGTCCCATGGTCAAACCCACGGGCCTCCCCCTTTTCAGCTATATAGGTGAAACAACACACACACACACACACATACACACACATATAATGTCGTTCTGCCAATTTTGGTGGTGACTCTATCCAAGATGCTAAGGATTAGAATGGGGCTGGATTTGGTGGACCCACCAATCCTTAATTTTTTTCAAAATTTGGATACGGGCTATCATTGTGTTTTTGTCGCCTACCATGTATAAGCCCCTGATTGGGCCACATGGCAACCTCTCATTTTTCCAAACCATCCTATGCCATGCCAATGCCACATCATCATGTGACATCACTGTACAGACCATACAGATTCCATGTGGCACAATCGTATTGGTCCATGGATCGGCCCGAAAATGCCAAAACTGGGTGACACGTGGTAGACCCTAGTGCTACCACGTCACCATGGTAGCATCAGCATGACACTGTCACCTTCTAATCCTGCCACATGTATTGTAGAGATGTTGATGTTATCCATATGGATGATGACATCCGCAGTACTAATGTTGACTCATCCCCCTGCTAATTGGGATAGGTTGACCAAACCTTGACCGCGAATATATTTCAATCCGTAACTTCGTTTGACAAGCTATTTGTGCCATTAGAAATATTGTGAAGCGCTCTTCGTGATAATGTAATTTTCACCAAATTTTAGGAACTTTGAATTTTTTCCCTTTCTCTGTCTGTTAAGGCCATTCTAAGCATCTTGAGTTGCCTATGCGAGTTCTGAGTTGTTCTTATCCTTCTCTGAATCTTTTTTCGATCACGCCTTCCCACTGAGATATTTTTGGACCACCAAAATATTTCATCAATCAACAGATACGTGAGGGAAGATTCCCCTCACTTTGTCCTTCTCAATCCACTTTGCCTTGGCTGGATGCGTGCCCTTTAAGCCTACTCGAAGATAATCAACATCACCCCTATGTGAATTCCCTATCCTTTTGTCCAGTATAATATATTCCTGTAACTCATCCAAGTACTCAGGAGAAAACTCATCAACTGAAAGTATTGAAACTTCCTCATCCTGATCCATGATCATGGGAGGCTAAAAAAGTTTCAAGTTCTCTATGTTGACAACTGAGTAAATCTACATATAAGGTGGAAGATCCAAACGAAAGCATTGGTACCACTTTTCTCCAAGATAGTGAAGCATCCATAACAAATGGGCTTGAGTTTCTTGCCTTCACCCTTCAATCTCTCCTTGTTGATTTGAAGCCATACCTGGTCTCCAACCTGGAACTGATGATCAACCATGTGCTTTTCATGTCGAACTTTATATTGTTCTTGAATTTTCTCCAACTATTCCTTGACTGCCTAGTGCACTTGTTGGATCCTCTGGATGAACTTGTGGGCTCTGTCCTCTGTTCATTATTCATTCATGTCGGTATCTCTCCCATACATCAAGTCTAAAGGAACCTTAGGTAGGTACCCGAAACATGTCCCAAAAGGTGAACTCCAAGTGGAGGAATGCAACACTTGGTTGTAATCATGTTGTACATAGGGTATTTTTTCCATCCCATAACTTGGGATGCTTGCTGCAGCAACCTCGAAGAAAAAGAACCAATTTTTTGTTTACCACCTAAGTCTGTCTATTGGTATGTGGATGGGAAGTAGTGCTGCTCTTCAATTTGGTGCCCATCATTCTCCACAATATTGTGCAAAAGTCCCCAAGGAATCTATTATCTCGATCTGAGATAATGGGTGTGGGTAACCCAAAGTGAACCCAAACATATTGAAAGAAGAGATTAACAGTATGTTCATTAATGATCTATTTTTTACATGGAATCAAGATACACATCTTGCTGAAACTATCCACTACAACATACAAATAGTCATGACCCCCTTTGGTCATTAGTAAACCCCCTACAAAATCCATGGAGATACTTTCCCATGGATGGGATGGAACAGGAAGTGGTGAGTATAGCCCCAGTTTTCTATTAGTGGGATTACAAGTAGAACACATCACACGCCCCTTTACATATTTAGTTACAATTTCTTTCATTTGAGGCCAATAACAAAACCTCTCCAAATGAGCCATAGTTTTTCCTACCCCAAAATTCCCAGACACAAGAGAAGTGTGAGCTTCTTGTATTACATGGACTCGTTCACTTGTAGGAATACATAGCTTTCCAAGATGGTAGAGTACTTTTCCCTGTAGACAATAGTTCTCTACCTGTGCACCATGGGTTAGCTTCTCATAAGCTTCTTTAAAATATTCATCAATGGAATATAACTCTACATAGCTATCATGAGATAAAGAAGTATTCTTCAAAATAATAGAAGCAACAATAGGAGGTCTAGAAATCATATCGACTACCTTGTTATGTGTACCCTTTTGTACTTGATTACCAAATGAAATTGTTGTAGAAAACCCATCCATTTGTAGTGTCGATATTGTTGCATTTTGGTCTATGCTTGGAGATATTGTAAGGGTTGGTGATCTGTATGTATGATTGTTTCTTTCCCTAAAAAGTAGTGCTTCCATTTATTTATGCTTTGAACTAATGCTTGCAAATCTTTATCATATGTAGGATAGTTAAAAACAACTTGGTTACAAGTTTCAGAGTGGTAACAGATAGGCTTATGATATTGCATCAATACTACACCCATGGCGTATCCACTGGCACATGTCTCAATCTCAAAAGGTTCTTGAAGTTTCGGCAGTGATAATATTGGTGCGGTACTGATCTTCTTCTTCAAAGCGTCAAAATATTTTTGTTTCTTTCCTTCCCATTGAATTTTTTTTTTCACACTGGTTAAGGCATGCAATGGAGCTGATATATAAAGGATAAGTTTGAAATGAACCTCCTCCAATACTGGATTTCACCTAATAAGCTTCAGACCTCATTTACACTTTTTGGCTGAGGCCAATTTACAATTACATCAATTTTGGAAGGATCAATTTTTAATTGTCCTCCTCCTACAATATGACCTAAGTATACAAGTGTAGTCTTGCCAAATTCACATTTAGACAATTTTACATACAACTTTTCCCTTTGCAAAGTATCCAATAATTTCTTTACATGCCTCACATGTTCATCCCAAGTCACACTAAAAATAATAATGTCATCTAAATATACAATCACAAAGTCATCTAGGAAAGGCATGAATACATCATTCATCACAAGCATGAAATTTTTCGGAGTATTACAAAGCCCAAACGACATAAATAACCACTCAAAAAAATCATTGCTTGGTTTTAAAGGAAGTCTTCCATGCATCATGTTTTGTGACCCTGATTTGATGGTATCCACTGCACAAATCCAACTTAGTGAAATAAACAACATTCTTTAACTGATGAAGTAAATCATCTATACGAGGAAGAGAATATCGATTTTTCACCATGGTTTTATTTAAGCCCCAGTAATTGACACATATTCTCCATGTGCCATATTTCTTTGGCACCATCACGATCGGAGAACCACAAGGAGATGAAATGGTCCTGATGACCCGTTGATCCAATAAGCCATGTACCTACTTATTGATCTATATCATCTCCACAACTGACATCCTATACATGCCCACATTAGGAAGAGAAGAATCTTGTTGAATATGTATTTCAAGTTGGATTTCCCTCTTAGGAGGTAATCCATCTGGTTCCTAAAAAATATCATCATACTTAGAAACAATATCAATTAATTCCTTTTTATGGGAAGGATCGCATCATTGGAAAGCGTCATATGTCCCGACATCTTTCTCTCTTACAACCATGAGTACATATCTCTTGTTAGTGTTTATGAGTCTTTTCATTTTCCATGCACTAATAAGTGTTGTATTTACCCTCATGCTGTGAGCTCTAACAATATATTCCACTTCCCCTTAGTAAGGCAGTACTTGTTCTCATGATGAAAGAGGATTTATTTTATATCATAAAGATAAGGACTTCCCAACACTATGCCACATATATCAAGTGGTACAACATCCAAATCCACTTCATCAATCAACTTTGAAGCAATAGCAAATCTAACCCTACATTTTTTGGTGACATTAAGATTTTCTTTATCACATACCCAACCAGGAGTATAAGGCTTCAAAAGTGGTTTCGTTTCAAGACCCATCTTCTTGACAAGTGCTTCATATATTAAGTTTACCTGGAAACCCGGATAAAATAATGTATCTATATTAGTGTGTTTAGATACAACTCTAATGTAAAATAATTCACTCCTCTTTAGTTCATCATCATGGCATTAATTATTGGAACTTGAACTAGCATGAATGGAATCTTTACCTTGTACCCCAACTGTTGTGATCTTTCCTTCATCTCCTGAATCGAAACCAAGATCTTATTGCATTGTAGCAACGTTTTCTGTCTTCCCCTCTCCACCGAACTGTTTCAGTTTCTTCTCTGGATGCAATTTCCAACAATGTTCATCATCGTGACCTCTTTTCTTGCAATGAGTGCAAGATGGATTTCCTCCTTCTCTCGTCACTATGGAGGTCGTCTTGTCCTTCCTTTTAAACTTTTTGAAAGGTTTATGTGGGAGATTGGAATATTTCTTAGTGGGATCTTCTTGAACATTCTTTCCCCTATTCTCAAGGTGAGTGGCTTGCACATAAACTTCATCAATACTAGTGGGGTTAAACAAGAGAAAAGTATGATGAATGTAACTGTGAAGTGTGCCAATATACTTCATTAAAGTTTCATAAGAATCCAAAGGAATGTTTAATGCAAGAGCTTTCTTCCTAAATTCTTTTGTGAAACTTTGTATAGTTTGACCTTTACATTTCCTTAAAGTTTGTCATTCCATCATTGCTTTATGTAAATACCCTAATGGATAAAATTGCTTCCTTATCACTGATTAAAATTCCAACCATGAGGAAAAAAGATTACCACATTTACTTATGTCCTGAAGCTTTCTCTCTCACCATACGAGAGCTTTTCAGGATTAGCATCTCCATTAAACATAGGTAAAGAAAATTTTACATCATTCTTTAATAATGGTTTCTTAAAAGAGGCTTTATGGCTAGAATGAAGATAATTCTTAGAGGAAGAAGAACTAGAACTCGAAGGTGAAGTTGGAGGCTCAGGAGTATCTCTTCCAACCCCTTGGTTTACCGAAGCATCATCATGACCATGTGCTTCATTTTTCTTCCCTTCTTCATCCTCTTATCGTCATCTCCATACATTCATTCGACCATTTATGACATGGGATAAAACACCATATGGAAGTTTTTCTCCTGTTCATCATGCTTGTATTCTTCTTCCATTTTCTTCCTTCAGGATGCACGACCAACTTCAGGATTGAAATTCTTAAGAGTTCCTTCACCATGTTTATGCTTGGCCCTAGTAAGCATTCACACTCAACAATTAAAGTCAAATAAGACTGCTCTGATATCAACATGATCTGAGATCTTTTCATCGAGTGACTTATAAAGAATTGCATTAAATGAGCATAAATTAATGTGCACCATTAAAGAAGGAAAACTCAATAATGAAGAGACATAAGCATCAAATCTGAACACAAAAAATTGATAACGGAGTTTGTCCCTGGTGGACTACGTCTCCAGGTCTTGCTCTCAAATGGGTAGGCTTTTTCATTAACTCAGTAAAATAATTTTGCAAAAAACATAAGTATACAACATTCTAAAATCAAGCTAAAAAAATGATGCTCACTTCAGAAAACAAACAACACCACTGAATTCGTGGCGACGAATTACCTAAAAATGACTATCACCATACCTTGATCCAATTCTATCACTCCTAGTCCCAAGAAGAAATATGTCTTGGTTTTCATGCTCCTCTACAACTTGCAATTAATGACTGGACTGCCTAGAAATGTGTGTCCATGTTGTACAACATGCATGCCTCCTCCCAGGGCTCGACGGACTCAACTCTTAAGTAAAATCTGCGATGATCATTACAAAGTATGGGTCATTGGCCCATTGGTTATTTCGTGAGTATTAAGGCGTAGTGTGGGGAGGAGGTCCCAGGGTCAAATGCGCGGGCCTCCCACTTTTGGCTATATAGTTGAGATAATACATATATATGTATATGTATATGTATATATATAATGTCATTCCACCAATTTTGGTGGTGACTCTATATAAGGTGCTAACAATTAGAATCAGGCTGGATTTGGTGTGGTCCACCATATTTGATGGACCCGCCAATCCTTAATTTGTTTCAAAATTTGGATGTGGGTTGTCATTGTGTTTTTGTCGCCTAACCCGTGGCAGTCCCTGATTAGACCACATGGCATCCTCTCATGTGGCCATGCTATCCTATGCCATGTCAGTCTATCATGTCAATTCCACATCATTGTAAGGACCGTACGGATGCCATGTGGCACAATCCCATTGGTCCATGGATCGGCCCGGAAATGCCAAATTTGGGTGACACATGGCAGCCTATGGTGTTTCCATGTCACCATGTTGATGTCAGCATGACACGTGTCACCTTATGCTCCTACCATGTGTACTGTACAGATGTTGATTTCAGCAGTATAGACGATGACATCAGTAGTACAGATGTTTATGTCAGTAGTACAGATGTTGATTCATCCCCCTGTTGACTAGGCTAGGTTGACCAAACTTTGACCGTGAATATATTTCAATCCGTAACATCATTTTACGAGTCATTTTCATCATTAGAAATCTTACAACATGCTCTTCGCGATAATGTCATTTTCACTGAGTTTTGGGAACTTTAAATTTTTTCCCTTTCTCTATCTGCTGAGGCCATTCTGAGAGTCCTGAGTTGCCTCTGCGAGTTTTGAGTTGTTCTTAGCCTTCTCTGGATCCATTTTGGATCAAAGGGGGATCCCCAATATTAGAGGGGGAATACTAAATGACCTATCAAATCGGGCCTCCCCTCCTGCGTGCGATCAACACGACATCCAAAGGCACTCTCGTGATCAATCATTGACTGACTGCCAGCTACCCATAAGGACGAAAGTTTACAAGACCGCGTCGTGGTAATCCCACGTCAAACATTTAACGTAGTGGAATACTCTCGATATGCCAGGGGGAGGGATCCAGATAGACAATATTGAGACCTCTTGCGAGCTCACCCGGAAGGGAAAAGACCAGAACCAAGGGGAATGCATTTATGACAGTCGAACATCGACTGGAAAAGGAAGGTGGGAATCTCGCATTAGCATCCAACATCCACATTTAAGGTAGTTAATGAAGGTTCCCAATCCTAAGGATGAGGAAAATAGGGAACATCAGATCTCCCATGAGGTGAAGGATTTGGGAGGAAGCCCGAGGTAGGGTCGGCAAGGCAGAGGGAAAAAAGAAATAAATGAGAGTAATGGGGCATCCTCTGGATGCCGAGACTCACTCCCATCCATATAATATTCTCTCAGATTATGAGTTACTCTCCTAAGAGAAGGAATGCAACACTTAGTTAAATTTTTATGCCATCTTTGTAGCTCGAGAGCCTGGACCAGGACTTCCAGTCCCCCTCCATCGGCAGCAAGTGATCTATTGGGAATCCTCTCTCAATTTGGTACCACCGTTCAATTTCCCCCGCCATCAAAGATACCATGGCCCCTAGGCATGGACATCCTCCTGATTATAGGCACGACTTGGGACTCCCTGGAGCTTCCACTTCGAGGTGAAAAGAGGGGTTAATAGAATCTCGAGTCCAACAAGAGGCTTTTAACACTGCAAAAAACTACATTTCAAATACCCCTCAGGGATTCCAGAGAGCTATGGATGAAGTGGAAGACACAGTCATCGAGGAACAAGAGATGACTACATATACATAATTAGCTGAGACCACTATCCATTGGGTCCCATATGTTGGACACACCAAGGTAAGGGACACTTGATATTGGAGGGAAATTGAACTCTATTGGAACCTCAAGACACTTCTGGGAAAAATGCTATAAACCAGAGAAGATGCTCAAAACAAATTCGATCTCCAGTTCGATGGCCTCCACTTGATGGCTCGAGAGATCCTGGCTCGCCTCCCTCAAGAAGCTTGTCATCAACCTCCGAGGCACCATGAATCTTAACTGGATCACCCTCAAACATCAGGTGAGGGGCCATTGGCCCCGAGAAGTGGGTTCCCCAACAATCTTTATTTTTTGAAAATGATAGTTTTTAGTAGCTATAGGCATCGTACTTTCCATAGAACTATGGTTTTTAAGTTTTTTTCGACTCTCCATAAAAATATATTTGGTCGGATGGTATCTACCTTTGTTGTTGGATTCTCTAGTGGTTGGCCAATAACAAGGGTTTTTGGATTGTATGATATTTTAAAAATATAATAGAATTGTTGTTGTGAACTTTATAAAAAAAAAAACATAAAGAATGCACCCATTAATTTTGACTATGTGAAATATTATGTACTATTAAATATGGGTGTGCTCATTAATTTATATTTTTCTTACCTCATCGTAAAGATGAGTTAATAAATGGACAAATTCAACATTTCTTCTAGTAAAATAAATTTCTCCTATAATTTTTTATTTTTTTTTCATTTCAACATTCGAATTGTATTATTAAAAAAAAAAATTACATAATCAAAATTAAAATTCTTATCATTGTTATGTTATTGTTGTAGTGAATTTTATAAAATTGAATTGTATAGTATTCATAAGTTGAAACTATATAAAATAGAAAAGAATGATCATATGGTCACATTACAATAGGTTAGGTTATGAGACACTTAACTATTAAAAGAAAATTAAAAATATCATTCTTTTATATAAAAGAATGATCCTATGATTACATTGCATAGGTTATGAGACATTTAATTATTAAAAAAAAAATTAAAAATTCAAATTTGTAAAATTGTTATAAATTTATTAACTCGAAAAAAGGAAGGGGATTAGGTCAATAGTGTTAAATAAAATTTATACATTAAACAAATAAAAAAATATAAATTTTGTTAATAAATAGTTAGTCATTAAAGGGAAGCTAAATTGAAAATGGTCAATAGTGTTAAATAAAATTTATACATTAAACAATTAAAAAATATAAAATTTATTAATAAATAGTTAGTTATTAAATGGAAGATAAATTGAAAATATTAAATTTCAAGAACCTAGGCGAAAGGTAATGGAATAAAATAACGAATATTTTTATATTAAAATCTGTCTTTTTAATACATATATTAGAAGAGTGCGAGCCTGAGAGTTCACATGATAGGAAATTTTAATCTAATGAGGAAGAAAGTTGACACCATTTTATTGTAATATAATATTTATTTTTAACATCATTTCATTGGAATATCGGGAAGAAAGTTGGCACCATTTGATTGTAATATAATATTTATTTTTAACATCATTTCATTGGAATATCCAGGGTAGCTTTTAATTTGATGTGAGAGATATCTGTGAATAAATTTGGTCAAGAGCATTGGAATAAACATCTAAAATTAAGTATCGACTCCGGACTCTCCAAGGAAGCCTCAAGCATATGGAAGGATAAAAGATACCAGCTAAAATTGACCCAATATAATAAGAAATTAAAATCTATTTTTATTGAATTGTTCAACGAGTTACAAATTATGGATAATATGGATGGGGAGTCTTAAACAATGTTGATATGCTATTTGGAATATTGAAGTGAAATATTTTGTACTTAAAATTTTGGAAAATATTATTTCAATGTTAAATGAAAAGTAGTATTATTTCAATGTTAAATGAAAAAAGTTAAATTGAATATATTGAATATTATTAAGGGAGAGGAGACTATGTATGAGACCTTTTCTGTTCAACAATTTCATTGGTAAAGTTTATGGAGGTATACATATCCTA
>ML816774.1:39885-55165 GCA_009831015.1 Picea engelmannii | reverse complement strand
ATAATTAAACTTTTATTCAATTATATAGGAGATTTGGCTAGATAAAGAAGTCAATGTCGAGAGGCTTGCACACTAGTTGAGATTATCTCTAGGAGAAAGAATAAATTCCATGAAATAAGTTTGTCCATGGTATCTATAGGTTCATTATATAGATCTAACTTGACCTTGGGGATATTTTGATGGAGCATGCCAAGGAGCTCCACGTGAATGTGGCTCAAGATCTCTACTCTATTTAAATTATTCACATGTATTTTCTCTGACGAGTGGAGTGGAGTTGGGAACAAATAATAGGGAAGAACTTCTTGCCCTTTGGATCTTATTGAAATCAGTGGTGGAACAAAAGGTAAAGAGGCTTCAAATGCACGGATATTCGAAACATGTTCTGGACTGGGCAAATGGAAGAATCATATTTCATAATTTTCCCTTATGACTAATCATCGACCGAATCCAAGAGTTGAAAGGGGAAATGAAAGAGCTCACTTCTATCCATATTTATAGAGAATTCAATCATAAGGTAGATAATATTTCTAAAGGAGAATTAACAATTCATGGAGTATTTATTGAGGAAGTGACGAAGGACAACACCATGCTGCCAGTAGTGAAAAAATTACTTTTTTGATGAACTTGACATTTTAATGTGAGTATGTATAAGGATATCGAATGATTTTTGAATTTGCTTGAATTATCAAGCACTAGAATAGACAAAAAAGGGTTGATATGTTGGTATGGTTGAAAGTGATGAAATTGTTTGAATTTTGGAAGCAAGTGTTAGACTCATGATTTAGAATAGTTGTGAAGTGATTTTATTAATGATATGATACAAGATATATACATGATTATGAACCTTTGGTTCGTCTTCCAAGGGTCTCTTGGACTCTAATAATTGTTACACAAACTTGACTGTTCATAATACATCAACTTTGTAACCCTAACATATTATGTTTCCAACATTCCCCCCTTTAATCTGAAGGGGTGTAAGTGAGTACAAGGTGAGAGATGATATCTGAAAGTGCTTAATGGGCAACTGAAATCTAGAAGTGTGTAGTTGTTGATGGTTGAATGTGCTCTCTGAATCTGGTGGTTTTGGGATGACCACAAACTGAATGATGATGGTGGTTTAAGGAATACCACAAACCAATCTCGTGGTTTAAGGATGTCCACAAAATCATCTGGTGGTTTAAGTATGACCACAAACTTTGGAATCCTTCTCTAGGTTCAATGGTTCCCGGAAAATTTCCTAAGTTATCTAGAAGATGGAATTTGATGTCTTATGTTAATTGGAAGTGCTCTTGAATGTTGGTTTAAATATGACCATAAACTATGATTTAGAAGAAGTTGAAAGTATTATACCAAGTGGAGGTTTAAGGAAAACCACAAAATGTTGTCTAGCATAAGTTGAAAATATTCTACTAAGTGATGGTTTAAGAAAAACCACAAACTAATCATGCTCACTTGTCACGCTCACTTATTATTTCTCTATGGATAGGACTTTGAAACTAGAAGAATGACTATCTATCATTGATTTTGTCGCCCCCTATGAGGGACAAGGTGAGAATACCAAAATCCTTTCACTACAATATGCATCAATACTGAAGAGTGAATTCTACGATATGACTGAGATATATTCTTGGTTATTGATGACCATATCCAAGAAGGAATCCACCCATACTGGTTCTTTACTATTACAATGGTCTTGTGTTTGAAACACGAATATGAAGGATGATTGTGCTATCCACAATTCTCACAAGGATGAATATCAAAGCATTGATCTTCCATATGGCTAACTCGCTGACAGTGTTGGCATTTCAGGATATTCTCTTGAACTGGAAGAGGTGAATATGAACTTTGTTGAAGCAATCTAACCATATGAAGTTGGATCGATTTGGTGCAATGTGGATTATGAAAGGTGTCATCCTTTTCATATCTTATACCTATTATGTTCTTGTATTGAAAGAGGGAGTTGAACTTCATCTATACTTGAATTTGGAGCTAGCTCATTCAGTGGTTGTTTCATTTGTTGTTAGTATGAATCAGCCTCATCTTCTTCACCATATTCAAATATATGGTTATGAACAAGGACTAGTTCAAAATATTTTCGAAGATTCTTTAGCCCAAGTGCATCATGAAGAAGTTGATTATGAGTTTGAAGTAATGTTTCTTTTTCTTGAAAAACTTGCAAGCACATTACCAAAGACTTAAAAGTGATTTTTTCAAGTGTGACTGCGTTTTCCATGGAAGAAAAGATTAAAGTGTTCAATAAATCTAATAATTCCTCAACTCAATCCATATAAAGAAAGAATTAGACGTCATCATTTCTTCAACTCCAACAGAGCATTGGTATCAATAGAGAATGAATAAACTATCCCACAAAACACTAAACAACCCGCAATCAAAACTCTAGTCTCTCCTTTCATGATGGACTGTGGATTAAACAACTTACACCCTAATCGAGTTCAATGGATATTGCACAAGCAACAACAACAAAAGTTTGATCCAGCTATGTAGGAAAGTGAATGGCATGCCAAATGAAAATCACTTTAAAACTATAAGCTAGACCGAATTCCATAGTCCTCTCTTCCTTCGGATTCTAGATTAGATTCAAATAAAAACACGCTAGAAGGGGGAAAATATGATGAAAATCATTGCCATGATAGTAGATGAATGGTTCTTCACATTAGATGTTGATCATGAAGAACTAACTGAAAATGTTAAGGTGCTTCTTGAGGTTGAGGCTTGAGTATCTCTTCAACAACATGTCGATCAAAACACATCGAATGAAGGTCCACATTAGTGTGCCAACGAGCTTTCTATCATGAGAACAAATAGGTAACCCCTAAATGTCTAATTATTTAAATGAACCAACTTTTATTAATCATTCGACCATCATATCTTTTACATATCCTTGCTTTAATTGAAGGTTTTTTTAATGATAACATTTTTCTTGAAAATTAAGCTCAAATTGAATACCAAGATGCCCAAATAATTTCTCCTTGAGTATCTATCTTGAAATGCACATGAATTCCCACTGTAACAAGTTTGTCATGGCATCTTAGTCCCTGCCGAGCACATATGGATGGATATGATATGATCTTGATTAGTGATTAACGATGAATCAGGTTTAAAGTTCAAGGCGCCACATTTGGAATCAATAATTTATTGTTTAATGTGTTCATTTATTCAACTACAACACCAATTTATCTCTCTAAACCCATACAATAGTGTGAATTGTTGGCGTTTTAAGTGTGTAACTTTATGCACAAATAGTAACTGAAATTATTGTAATAACAATTGCGTTTGAATAATGGAATCTCTTTTATTAAGATGATTGTAATAGTAGAAAGCCTATATTACTATGTTTTGTGTGTTTGGTTTTAATTTAGTTTTCACATTTTTGACGCCATACACGGAGTCGGAGATAGACATTGGTCACTAGTCAATCTAGTCACTAGGACTAGTAGCTAGTTGGTTCATGCCTAATACTTATGCTTGTTCAGCTCAAACTCAACGGGTGGAACACAATCACGAAGGATATGTGTTATCATAGTTCAAAGGGATCTTTAGAAAGTAAAACATGATAATATCCATAGATTTTTTATGAACCTAATTCTCTTCAAATGCACTGATTGTACAAATATACTTTAGCAATGACATGCATACATAAAATCCCTTAAAAATTGATGCCAATATTTTTTAGAGAGATTAAATTATGATCACTCAGCCTCCCAAAAGTATAGAGATTAACTTAAAGATTATGAATACATGTTTCATAATTTTGCATTGCATTGGGTTTTAACAAATTGATTATTTATATTAAAAAAAAACAATTATGAATTCATTTTAAAATATGTGAAATAATTATAGTTATTTATAAAACTTATAAAAAAGAAGCAGGATGTAAACATAATCTTTCAAGATGTTAATAGACATAAAAGTTGATTCAAGTTATCCACTTTCAACAACAACATCTAACCCCAAATACTAGATTAATATCAGAAGAGGTGAAGATTTCTAAAAAATAAAAGTAATAAATCATATACACCAATAATAAATAAAAGAAGAAATAATATATGAGAACATTTTAAATAAAACAGAACATAACCTAAAAAGGATGTTGAGTTTTATAATAATACCATAACAATCAACTCCTTAAGAAGCTCTTGAATCAGAACGGGGTAAGGAATCCAAATATATTATATTCAGAGGAAGTACTAGAAAAATAAGTTAACAGTTGCAATCCATGCATCACAGGTGGTGGCAGCACAAAATATTGGAAAAATCACCCAACAACCGACCCAACCCTTGTGTCCATTTGTGAGATTTTTGTTAGGTATACATCTTCATGCATGCATTCCAGTTGTTCATACTTAGAAAAATAATTTAACTATTGCAATTGATGCATTAATCTGGCCAGTGCCAGTAGCAAAGATTATTGGAAAATTCACCCAACAACTCAAACCTTTTGTCCATTTGTGAGATGTTTTTCAGGTCAAATGTCATGCATGCATTCCAGTTGTTCTAGTTGAATCCAATACTATCGCATTTACACACCCTGGTATATCACAATTACACACCTTGGTATGTGTAAACAGGAAATCAAGATCTTCATCTGTTGTTTTAGTAGCACATGTTTTCCCCTAACTGAGACTACTGAAGATTGTTTGATGCAGTCCCCCTTCTCTCCTAAGGGATGTGTGACCTCCTGGTCTCATATCGATCAAGAAAATGAGTCTGATTGACTCTTTGGGTCTCTACTAGACCCCAAACCCACTTATATATGTCCTTTTCCCAAATGCACAGGTCATATGAGACTCATGGATTCTATCCTGAGCGTTGTTCGAACGTCAATGCTAAACAGGAACTAGCTCTTCTTTGTTAATCCCTTTCACTCTTGTGACCACTGGCAGTGACCACGCTCTTTAGTGAAATGTGTTTCAAGACTCTGGGAGTGTTGCTACCTCCATTTCCCTATAGCCGAAATCGTGATGACCCTTGATCTATGGTCCAGATATTTCTTTGATCGACGACTGCGATCAAATTAGCATTTCGTGTTTCACGAATTTGGAATCTCCTTTCCTTTGTTCTCCCGATAGCCGAAATTGTGATGGCACTGGACAATCAATGGCCCATATCTCTCCTCGATCCGACAACTCAGATAAAGTCGTGAATTCAGGCTTCATGAATTCTTAGTGTCCTACCATTTGACTTCTCCAAAGTGTGAGTCAGTGAAACATTGATTGTTCTCCACACATCCCTCCTTATGGACGATTCCAATTCTCTAGCATTCAGAGAGAACGACTGATATTTGTTCCCCCTTGCGCTTACGCTATCTTCAAAGTTAGAATATCTTCTTCGTTTTCAAAGGTTTCAAACATTTTTTCCTTCGACGAGTCTGATTCTTGGATCTCTTTAACACTTATGGAAAGTTTTATTTCTCTTTAGATTGGTCTTCTTAAGACTTTAACTTCCCGCACACACCTTGCGTTTCAGGGATTCAATAAATCAAATTCTAAAGGATTTCTCGAAGAGAAATTCCTCTCGCCTTCCTGGCATTCTCCTTTCCTGACTATTCGTCGCTTAGTCAAATCTCGGATCTGTGCACTCCTTGCACTAGATCTTCATGAAAGGTTAGGGTTCTTGCGAACGACTGTGCATGGCTTGCACTAGTCTCTTTGCACTCCTTGCAAAGGGAAAGTTCCATGCTATCTCTTATGAGCTTCGAAATCGAAACAGAGTCCGACAACGCACTCCTTGTGTTCTGTGTGCACACTTGCATTACTTTGACAAAAGAGAAACAATTGAAACTTATCCTAACATTCACAGTTCCATCTACTCACAACAAAATTCATTCATTCATTCATGAGAACAAAATAACAGAGAATTTCAAGAAATGTCCACACCACGCATTGAATCGATTTTCCTCTGTTATATTCCAAAATGAAAATGGTTACAACTGTAAAATGAACAACAAAAAAATAAACTAGCAACTAAATAGCCTCATGCGGGCGTACAAAACCTCTATTTATCATAGAGGGTTCTTAGGGTTTCCCCCTTTGCTACTTGTCTAATCTAAAACTTAACCTAACGAATCTCTAGATCAGTCGCATTCCAGAGTTGTAGTGGAGTCTCCCACTTCACTCGTAATTGTCCAAGTGTGCCTCCAAATTTTCCCATCCTGATTTCAAGTGTGCCCTAAAGATTAATTATGGTGTTGAGTTAAGGCGAACTTCAAAATATCTGTTGTGACTGCCAGCGTTGAGATTTCATATAGATTACTTGATGTTGATAGATCTTTCTCGACGCGGTTGCCAATGATGCTCCTGCATCATACTCCCCTTGACAAAAATTCATGGACTCCTCTCCATGAGCTCATGCACCGACTTTCCAAGTTTTTGGATAGCAACTTCATTTTCCCAACTGGCATATTCTATTGGGTGTCCCTTCCACTTGACCAAATATTCAAAGTACATATTCCTCCTGGTATTTTTGTCGATCCTCTGATCAACTATCTTCTCCATTTATGGCTTCTCTGCTACAGGCATTTGTTTGTCCCAATGGATCTTCTCTTGATTTTCTGACCCCTATGTGTCATCTTTCCTGTAAGGATACAAGTCTAAAAACATTAAATATGGGTGATATTGCCACACCATCTGGCAGCTCAATCTCGTAGGCATTTGCATCAAACTTCCTCAAGATATTACATGGTCCTATCTTCTTCATCTTTAAATTATTATATGTTCCCCTAGGGAACCTTTCTTTCCTGAGATGTTCCATAACTTGGTATCCTAATTCAAATTGAAGTTCTCTACAATGTTGATCAACGCTTCATTTGTACTCCTGGCTAGAACTATGTAACTGTCCTCTAATCTGACTGTGGAGCTTCGGCATTTCTGCAGAAAAATCTTCATCTCCAATTCTCCTGATCTCACTATGCTCCAAGTCTCTCAACTCATATACTCTTGTGGGTTGCATTCCATACAATATTTGGAATGGGCTCTTCCCAGTGCTCCTCTTTGGTGAGTCATTGTATGCAAATTCTGCTTGCGACAGAATCTGATCCCACTGATTATGGTGTCCAGTGACCATACTCCTTAATAAGTTTCCCAAACTTTTGTTTACCACCTTAGTTTGTCCATCATTATGAGGGTGATAGGCTTAGCTGAAGGAAAAATCTATCCCCAAATTTTTCCATAATTTTCTCCAAAAGTGACCAACAAATTTTGTGTCTTTGTCCGATACAATGCGTCTAGGTAGGCCGTGAAGTCTTACAACTTCTTTTAAAAATATATTTGTAACATGCATTGCTTCACTGGTCTTCTAGAATGGGATAAAATGTGCCATCTTTGAAAATCTATCCACCACCAAAAATATGGAATCAAATCCCTTTTGCGTTCTTGGCAATATCAATACGAAATCCATGCTTATTGCATCCCAAGGTCTCTCTGGTATTGACAATGGTTGATACAATCCAATGTTCTATATTTTCCCTTTTGCATGTTGGCAGACTCTACATCTGTTCACAAACTTTATCACTTATGTTCTCATACCTGGCCAATAGTATGAACTCCTCAACTGTGCAAACGTTTTAGCATGGTTGAAATGTCCAGCCAATCCCCCACTATGATTTTCTTTCAAAAGGTTATCCCTCATTGATCATTTTGGTATGCACAACTGATTCCCCTTGAACAGTAATCCCTCTTGAACCATGTACTTTTTCCACTGGCTTATATCTCTCAACACAAAATTCACACATGCTTCATATGCTTCCTTGATATTTGTATCATCACAATACATGTCCTTAAGGTGTTCAAATCCCAAGGTGTTCATCTGAAATTCCTTCAGAATCAAACATCTCCTGCTCAATGCATCAAAAAATTTATTAGCATTTTGAGAGATATGTTTTATGAAAAAAGTAAAATTCTTCATAAACTCAACCCATTTTGCATGCCTCTAATTCAATTTTTCCTGCATGGTTATGAATTGTAAAGCCTGATTATCGTTGTACAAGACAAATTCCTGTGGGACAAGATAATGGCTCCACTTCTTCAAGGCTTGAATTATGGCATAAAACTCCTTATCATACGTGGCATACTTTATCTTGGTCTCATTCAAATTCTCACTAAAATATGCAACAGGTCTATTATCCTGGCTCAAAAATGCTCCAATTGCAACTCCAATTGCATCACATCTCACCTGAAATGTCTTTTCAAAATTCGACAAGACTAGAATTGGTTGTTTTGTTATTTTCTCCTTCAGTATATTGAAGCTCTTCTCAACTTCCTCTATCCATTTAAAGGACTTGTGCTTCTTCTTTACTATATCCATCATTGGCGCACAAATTCCACTAAAGTCTATGATGAACTTCCTATAGAAACTCGATAATCCATGGAAGCTTCTTAGCTCGAACATACTCCTTGGTGACTACCATTCTTTGATTTCTCTCACCTTCTCTGGATCCATCTTCAGTTCATTTGAAGAGATCACAAAACCCAAGTAAATGAGTTATGTCTTCATAAAAGAGGACTTCTTCAGATTTATCAACAACTTCTCCAGTTGTAGTCTCCTCATCACTAGTGACAGGTGTCTCAAATGTTCCTCTTTAGTCCTACTAAAGATCAGTATATCATCCAGATATACAACCACAAACTTGCCAATGAAATCTTTCAGTATTTCATTCATCAGCCTCATAAAATTACTTGGAGCATTTTTTAAGACAAATGGCATAACAAGCCACTCATACAAACCTTCATTTGTCTTAAAGGTTGTTTTCCATTCATCACCTTCTCTCATCCTAATCTGGTGATATCCACATTTCAAATCTATTTTAGAAAAGAAATTTGCTCCACTTAAATAGTCCATCAAATCATCCATTCTTGGTAAAGGAAATCTATACTTGATGGTGATCTTGTTAATGACTCTTGAGACTGTACACATTCTCCATCCTCCATCCTTCTTCAGACTCAACACGGTTGGTACTACACATGTACTCAATATTTCTCTGACCAAACCCTTGTCTAACAATTCCTGGAATTAGTTCTTCACTTCCTCATTCTCTCGAGGTGTCAGTCTGTGTGTTTCTTTATTTGGCAGACTTTCTCCTGGTATCAAATCGATATGGTGAATGATACTTCTGATGGGTGGCAATGAGTTAGGTAGCTCATCCACCACTATGTCAGAAAAATTATCCAACAATTCCTGAACTTCTTCAGGAAAATAATCCATTGAAGTGATTGTAAGGATATCTCTAGGTTTCCTTACCACAACAAACTGCATCTTCTACCCTTCCTTGACTTCTTTCAAAAGTTCCTTCCCACTCATGAGAAGTATTCTTGTGCTGACCTCCTCTTTCACCTTCTTCTCCTCTATTGGAAACAACATATGTGTCCTACCATTCTTCTCTAATGTGTATGTATTTTTCCTCCCATCATGAATGAAAACTGCCATGGTCTTCCCAATAGATATGGCATACATCCATGGGAATTACATCACATAGGATTTCATCTCTATATCCTCCTATATTAAATTCAACCAAGCATTGTTTAGTAACCATTACCTGGCGTCCTTTCTGCAACGACGATACTTTTTATGGATTCAGATGTGCAGTTGTCTCCAGCTCTAATTTCTCCACCATCTCTGTGGATACTAAGTTGTCAGTGCTCCCACTGTTAATTATCACCTTGCATACTCTGTCTTTAGTTTGTAAGTTGTTTTGAAGAGACTGTTCCTCTGCACCGACCTTTCAACCTCTGCCTCTGGTTTTAAGAGAACCTTCCTCAACATCAAGGATCTTCCATCCTTTGCTCCTTCTTCTTCAACATCTTTTCTTTGTGCTTCTGAAATGTGAGCTTCACCTCCTCCTTATTTATTTTTCTCGGGACATTCCCAAGACATGTGTCCTGTCTTTCCACATGCATAACATCCTATGTCTCCTTCTCCTCTTTTTCGTCTTCCTCTAGATGAATTTCTTCCACCACCCTATCTTTCTCAGGAACTTCCTCCTCTTTCCATGTGACTATGTGGTTTCTCAGTATCATCCTTAGACTTATGCACCCTATCATGGGTAACTCCCTTACCTATGTTTGGGACTGGGCCTTTGCCTCTTCCTCGTTGGCTTTGTTTTCTGGCCAGCTTCTCCTTTGCCTTCAACACAAACTGATAAGCATCCTCCACTGTCCTTACTGACATCATGCTGAGATCATCCTGGATTTCATATCTCAGACCATTTATATATTTGGAAACTTTTTCTTCATCTCTCTCTCTTTTTCCATTTCTGATTTTCAACATATAGAACTCCTTTGTGTACTCCTTAACTGTCATCCCTTTCTGTCTCAGGTTTTGCATTTTCCTTAACAGATTGATCTGATAATATTTGGGCATGAACTTAGCCTTCAAATTGGCTACCATTTTGTCCCAAATATTTATCTTATGCTTTCCTTTGCTTCTCTTCTCAGCCTACAGCTCATCCCACCACAGTGTTGCATGACCCTTTAGTTTGGTGACAACATGTCTCACCCTCCTTTCTTCATCGATGTCTTCATAGTTGAAATATTTTTCCATGGATCTTATCCAATCCAATAGCTCTTCGGCATCTAAATTTACTTCATACATTGGGACCTCTATCTTGGCTTTGCCTCCCAATATGGAAACTTCTCTCAGTAAGCGTTCTTCAGCAACATCCTCCCATGCAGCCTCTCCGATGACATTTTCGTCCACTACTTCTTCGCTCTCTGCATCGCTAATGTCTCTAGCATCGGGTGCTCATCTCTGCACTACCTCCATCACCTCTAATCTTGCACGAAGTTCTTGCATCTCCCTCTCTATAGCTCGATTGGACAAAGGTGGTTCCACTCATCTCCTTGGAGGCATTGTGTTGACTATATGTCAGACACAGAGTACAAATTTGAGTCCTTTTCTCCTTTATTTTTCCTGTTTTCCGTAAGAAAAACTTCTCCTCTGATACCACTTGATGTAGATCCCCTTCTATCCTAAGGTTTGTGCAACCTCTCTGTCTTGGATCGACCAAGAAACTGAGTTTGATTGGCTATCTAGGTCTCTACTAGACCCCAAACCCACTTACACAGGTCCTTTTCCCAAATCCGCAGATTGTATGAGACTCACGACTTCTCTCCTAAGCATTGTTCAAACCTCAACACTAAACAAGCACTAGCTCTTATTTGTTAATCCCTTTCTCTCTTGTGACTGCTGGTGGTGACCATTCACTTTAGTGAAAGGCATGTCGTGATTTTGTGTTTCACGACTCTGTGAGTGTTCCTACCTCTGTTTCCTCGATAGCTGAAATCGTGATGACCCTGGATCTATGGTCCATATATTTCTTTGATCGACGACTGCGATCAAATCGACATTTCACGTTTCACGACTTTGGAATCTCCTTGCCTCCATTCTCTCGATAGCCAAAATTGCGATGGCACTAGATCAACAGTTTAAATCTCTCCGTTGATCCGACAATCATGATGAATTTGGGACTTCGCGTTTCGCGAAGTCGAAAGACTTATCACCTCTGATCCTTCGATCCCCGAAATGATGATATTTCTCCCTGGACAATCAATGGTCTAGATCTCTCCTTGATCCAACGACTCAGATCAAGTCGCGGATTCGAGCTTCGCGAATTATTAGTGTCCTTCCCTTTGACTTCTCCAAAGTGAGATTCAGCGAAACATTGATCATTCCCCATGCATCCCTCCCAATGGACGATTCCTATTCTCTAGCATTCAGAGTGAACGACTGAGATCTTTCCCCCCTTGCACTTACGCTATCTTCAGAGCTCGAATATATTTTAGGTGTTCAAAGGTTTTGAACCTTTATTCCTTCGATGAGTCTGATTCTTGGATCTCTTTAACACTTATGGGAAGTGTTATTCCTCCTGATCTTGGTCTTCTGAAGATTTTGACTTCCTGCGCACACCTTTTATTTCATGGATTTGATAACTTAGATTCTGAAAGATTTCTCGAAGAGAAATTCCTATCGCCTTCCTGGCATTCTCCTTTCCTGACTCTTCGACGCTTAGTCGAATCTCAAATTTGTGCACTCCTTGCACCATATATTCACACAAGGTTAGGGTTCTTGCATACGACTCTGCACGCCTTGCACCAATCTCTTTGCACTCCTTGCAAAGAGAAAGTTTCATGTTATCTCTTCAGAGCTTCAGAATCAAAATAGATTTCGTCAACGCACTCCTTGTATTCTGTGTGCACACTTTCACTACTTTGACAGAAGAGAAACAATTGAACCTTATCCTAACATTCACAACGAAATTTGTTCATTCATTCATGAGAACAAAATAACAGAGAGTTTCAAGCAATGTCCACACCATGCATTGAATTAATTTTCCTCGGTCATATTCCAAAATGAAAATGGTTACAACTATAAAATGAACAACAAGAAAACAAACTAGCAACTAACTCGCCTCATTCGGGCATACAAAACCTCTATTTATCACAGATGGTTCTTAGGGTTTCCCCCTTTGCTACTTGTCTACTCTAAAACTTAACCTAATGACTCTCTAGATCAGTCGCATTCTAGATCCGTAGTGGAGTCTCCAACTTTGCTCGTAATCGTCCAAGCGTGCCCCAAAGATTAATTTCGGCGATGAGTTAAGGCGGACTTCAAAATATTTGTTGTAACTGCCAACGTTGAGCTTTCGTACAGATTCCTTGACGTTGATAGATCTTGCTCCACACGATTGTCAACGATGCTCCTGCATCATTTTTACGGAGAATATTTTAGATGGTATATTTTCTTCCCACATAATCGTTGCACATGAAGATGGACGCCAAGATGGCATTGTTGTAATTATTGTTGATGTCCAAAATGATTATAAGTTTTCTTGCTCAACATCTAATTTGGATGCAGAGAAAGCGTATTCTATCACAACTACCTCTAGGATGTGCAGACGGTATCCAAGACATCTGTGGGTTTACCGGCAAGTGAAAAATATGGTGATTTAGTCCGTCTATTGGTTCTGAAACATAGCAAGTGGAAGTTGTTGCTGGAGTTTATTTGATTGGATCAACTACTCGCTTTGAAACTATTACTACCTCTGCCAATGATGCTTATGCCTTTGAAGCCCCTAGGTATGCCTTTGCTCCAGTCCATTATACCACTTATTCCTTCACCTATGTTGTTGGGTTTCGAACTATGGTTGTGGGTGGGATATATATATAAGACTTATGGTGTCTCGCTTATGAATATCATACTATGGATCTATCTTATGAAGGTATATGTCATATTCACTTTGATTCTGCTACTGTTGGCACCGGGTCTTGATCTGGAACATCTGGATCTTCCTTTTGATCACTCTCATGAGAATAAGAATATTTCTTATAAGGAACAATTGAAGAAGAGAGCTATTTGAAGTTATACCAAAACTAAATGTCAACCACTACTTCAACTTCACTTCTTGGCCTATTTCTTTCATAGGCTTAGTCTCAGCTTGGAAATATCTTCAAGCTTCCCTGACCTATGGAATTTATTTCTATGCACATGCAAGTGCTTGAGTTCACTATCACTCATTCCTCATGTAGTGGTCTTGCCTTCCTATGTGTTGTAATGCCTCTTTCCCTTTGCCACCACCTCCTTCCCCCACTGTGTTGTGGTGATCCAAAACCCTGGGCGAACGACTACCTTCAATAGACATCAGACTTAGACAAGTTTAGGGATGCATATTGATGATACAATCTACCCATTGGATCAAAGGAGAAGCAAAGAACACTACCATCCTCAAGAAGTGGAGGACCTAAATGGTCAGTCCCTCCCTCTCACTATTATGTGTGAGAAATCCCATGGATTTTATCTTTCGTCATGAGGTATGACTAGTTATCATCATGAGGTAGAATTCCACTCTTGTGTGCGAGTGCGGTCATAAAGTGCGTCAAGATTGTTCTTGAATGGCCCATCCTTGAGCGATATATTGAACTAAGAAAATATAGATACTCCTCTTTCTGGTGGTTTTTCCATTAAGTGAAGAAAAGGGTCACACTCAAGATTTGGCGGATGTGACGGGTGTTTGTTTGATCACCATTCGTTGAGTGTTTTCCTCTTGGAGGAGGGGTCTTGTTAGTTTAGTTTTGTTAATTGAAAGCCCCTCCGAGATGCACGCTTCATTGTAATCTTAGTAGAGTAAGGAGGTTGCGTAGGCTATGACAATCGAGAAGGAAGAAGGTTGTGTAGGCTATGACAACAACAAAATTGGTGAGCTCTGAGAATGAAGAGGTGAGGTCTGAGAAAGTTAGTTTTGTTTTGTTAATTGAAATGCCCTTCGAGATGTGCACTTCACTGCAATCTTAATGGAGGAAGGAGGATGTGTAGGATATGACAATCGAGGGTAGGCTATATGACATTGAGAAAAACGGTGATCCCTGAGAATGAAGCGATGAGCTCTAAGAATGATGTAGAGGCAATCTAGATGTGTAGATATGGAGGGTTATTATTAACCACGATGATAAATTGAATTGATATGGAAGGTTATGAATAACCAGGGTAATGAATAGACATATGTGTGAAGCTCTACTTTAAGAGTAACAAGTCGAATGCCTCTTATAATTTTTTTTAATGTAGTAGCTATATATGTGATACATAGAAAAAATATTTGAAAAGTTTGTCCAACTATAAAAAAAGAGTGCAAAATTAGCGAAATTCATTGGTTAGAGAAGATACTATGAGATATTTAGCCAAGTGGACAAGCCATTAATTATAAAAAAATATGAGTTAGAAAATACCCCTGAGATAGTTGAAGAAGACACTGAAATATTTAACCAATTCAACAATCCATTGATTCATTGAATATAAGAATATTTTATGGGAAGTATATTGAAAAATACAAATTAAACATAATGAATTAACTAAATTAACCTAAAAAAAAAAAAACTAATGGTTAACCTTCTTCAAACATAGTTTATGATATCTAAATTCAATCATTTGTTATTCTTAATCTAACTTGAAAAAACAATAGTAAATATATATTATCAAAATTTATCACTTTCCTATTTTAGTATTTAATGGATAGTATAAGTATAATATGTATATTATAGAGATTTATTATTTAATAATTATTAAAATTAATCTTCTTCAACTATAACTATAGTGAAAATTGGTGGTTAATCATTTGTTACTATGTATTTCTCTCTTGTTCATTTTATTATTTGATGGGTAAGAAAAGTATAATACATTTATTATAGATAGTTATTATTTCATGAATAAGAAAATATATCATGTTTATTATTATGGTTATAATATATATATATATATATATATATATATATATATA
>ML816773.1:135076-145668 GCA_009831015.1 Picea engelmannii | reverse complement strand
CTTAAATGTTAAAGTACAAGATGATTCAAAATGAAAATGTCTCCTTGGTATATATAGGAGACTAGGAGGTATAATTACAACTAATGGCCTAAAGCCGACATAAATAAAATAAAATTACTAATATAATATGCCCCAATTAAGGGCTAATGAGCCAATATTAGGGCTTAACAAAATCGAGGATCGGTTTGGGGTTTTTCTGAAGGAGTTTTGCTCAAGAAATTTCTGAGATAAGTTTGCGAATTTTTGCTGAGCATAAGATTGTTGCAAAAGAATTTTTCTCTAAATCTCTGAATAATAAAAATTCCTCTCTCACTGGTTTTCCCCTTGTGGGTTTTTCTAGGGTCGTTGTTAGACCAAAAATCTCTGTGCAAATATTTTTCTGAATATTGTGATGCTGATATATTTTATTTCTACATTAATTGCGGTTTAGAATCCTCGTGTTTTAGTTCTAAAAATTATGTTTATTTGATGAGTATTTATGGATGTCATAAATCTAGGTTTTGGACATTAAACATTGATAAAAATCAATGAGACTTGAAACTAGGTGGGGTCTGAAATTTTACATGGTATCAGAGCTGAGTTAAAGAAAATGCATATTTATATCAACAAGACAGAGAAGGGGACAAAAGTTACTTCTCCAGACATAATTTTGAAATTTTTATTTTCAGCAGAGAAGGGTCAATGTCTACTGGTTTAAGGATTGAGGACAGACTTGATGGGGCAGTAAACTTTGGTGCTTGGAAGGAGAGAATGATCCTTTGTTGCAAGAAAGTGAGTTATGGGACATTGTTGAGAACTCCACAACAAACCCAGTGAATGTACCCACAAATCCTACTCTTCTAGCAGCCTACACCAAGAAGAGTATCAAGGCTAAAAGAATCATCCTTGATGCCATCAAGGACCATTTGATTCCTCATGTGACTGGGAAGACAAATGCCTATGAGATGTGGGAGTCCTTGACAAAATTGTATCAAAGTACAAATGAGAACCATAAGATGGTTTTGAGAGAAAAAATGAAAAGCATTAAAATGACCAGAGAGAAAAATTGAAAAGCATTAAAATGACCAACGCTGAAAATGTTGTCACATATCTTACCAAGTTGACATAGGTGAGAGATGAACTTGGAGTTGTTGGGGAGGCCAATGCTGACAGTGAACTTGTGAGGACAACATTGATTGGAGTGACCAAACAATGGGATGTTTTTGTTGAGGGCATTGTGGCTAGGGAGAACCTTCCCAAGTGGGAACGTCTTTGGGATGACTTTGTTCAGGAAGAGACCTAGAGAGGTAATGTGCATGGAAATTCATCTACTGGTAATGATGAGGAGAATTTGGATCTTGCTGCCAACAACAAGAAGAATTTCAAAAAGGGTCCTAACGGAGGAAACAAACCGAAGAGTGAAGGCAAGAAGGAAATGAGAAAAGTCAAGTGCTTTAAATGTCACAAGTTTGGGCACTATGCAGGACAATGTCCTAATAGGAAGAAGAAGAAGACAACAACTTTAGCAGAGGTGGAGGAGTTTTCCTCTAGGTTCGATAAGAAGTTTTCCTTAGTGGTACGTCTTTCACTAGATCCACTCATTCCAGTGTGTGGTGTATTGACAGTGGTGCCTCTCGCCATACGACAGGTGTTCGTGAGCATTTGACAGATCTTACACAAATTGGTGATCTTGAGGTAGTGCTTGGAGATGACCAGGTGGTCAAGGCAGCTGGTAGTGAGACAATATCATTTTAGAGGGAGTCTCTACCTCTCATGTTGTTGAGAGATGTCCTATATGTTTCTGGCTTGAAGAAGAATTTGATTTTAGTTTCTACTATTGAGGAGAGGGGTTATGAGGTGTTATTCCGTGATGGACAGGTGCTCCTATTTCCCAAGGGGTCTAGTATCACTTCAACCAAAGTGATTGGGACTCAACATGAGAAGTTGTACAAGCTCATGTTTTAACCAACTAATGCATTATTTCATTCTATCAGCAACAATGATCTTTGTGAGCTATGGCATAAGAGGATGGCCCATTTGCATCATGGAGCTCTGAGGACACTGAGGGAGATTGTGAATGCAGTGCTATAGTTCATTACAAAGCAACAAGAGTTGTGAAAGGGGTGTGCTTTGGGAAAGTACACCAAGACTGGTTTTCCAAGCAGTGACAACAGAGCAACAAGTATACTTGATCTGATTCATTTTGACGTATGTGGTCCTATGTCTTTTGCATATTTGAGTGGTTGTTTATACTATGTCATATTCATTGATGACTTTTATTGGAAGTCTCGGATTTTCGTCATGAAGACCAAAGGACAGGTCTTCAATCAGTTCCATGAGTTTAAAGCTCTTGTGTAGAACCAGACTGGAAGGAAAATCAGAGTACAGAGGACAAAAAATGGGGGTGAGTATACCTCCAAGGAGTTTAATGAATTATGTGCAGGAGAGGACATCAAGAGAGAGTTGATTGTTCCTTACAACCCACAACAAAATGGGGTTGCTGAGAGGAAGAATAGGGCCATATTTGGGGTTGCGAGAGCCATGTTACATGATTAGGGGTTGCCACTTTTTCTTTGGGATGAGGCATGTTATACTACATTTTATCTGCAGAACATGAGTCCACACAGAGCATTGGGGGATAAGACTTCTGAGGAGGATTTTTCTAGAAAGAAGCCCGATGTTGGTCACTTTAGGATTTTTGGGTGCCTTACATATTCACATGTCCCCTCTGAGAAGAGGACAAAGCTAGACCCACAACAAAGAAGGGGATCTTTGTTGGGTATAAAGAGACTTCAAAGGATTTCCACATATACATCCCTTCCTTGAGGAAGACAATTTTGATAAGGGATGTGAGATTTGAGGAGGATGGAGCCTTTAGGATGTCACGAGGGACTGAGAGGGGTGAGCAGTCATCACCTCAGATTCAGGTGAGTTCACAACAGACTTCAGTGATAGAGAGTTCAGGTCCACCAACTTCGGTGACGACTGGACCACAGGTTAAAGGGCCACATATGTCAAGATCACAAGTTATTGGTCCATAGGTTTGAGGATCGAGTTCTCCAGATTCTACTTCAGGTTCATAGTCTTCAGGTGATGGGGTTGAGCAGGGAGAGTCCCCTCCATGAGACATTACTTCAAAGAGGAGGAAGCCCAACTGGCTTCATTGCACTTTGAGGAGGTCACAGGGTTCAATGGGGAATCTCAGGCAGGCTGTGAGGGAGAGTAAACCTCCTAAGAGATTTTGCAGCTACATTGCAATGGTGAGAAAAATCAGAGATTCTAAGCCTTCCACTTTTGAGGAGTTTGCTAGCAAACAGGTTTGGAGAGATGTCATGATGGAAGAGTACAGTTCCATCATGAAGAATGATGTTTGTTATATTGTTCCCAGACCCGAGGGGAAGTCAGTGGTGACTTCCAACTGGCTTTACAAACTCAAGTATGTTGCAAATGGTAGCATTGAGAAGTACAAAGCTCGTTTTGTGGCTCGGGAGTTCTCATAGGTTGAGGGAGTTGACTATGATGAGATATTCGCTCCGGTTGCTAGATATACTTCGATCAGGGCAACGATCTCTATTGCGACAGAGATGTGTTGGAAGATCCATCAGATGGATGTGACGACCGCATTTCTGAATGGTCTCATCTAGGAGGAGGTGTACATTGAGAAACCATTGGGATTTTAGGTGAATGGGAGAGAGTCTCATGTGTGCATACTGAAGAAGGCATTGTATGGGCTGAAAAAAGTTCCTAGAGCTTGGTATTCTAGGATTGATGACTACTTGCAGCAGTTGGGCTTTGAGAAGAGTGAGACAAATTCCAACCTGTACTTCATTGTGGTTGGAGAGGATCCTCTCATACTCTTGCTATATGTTGATGATATTTTCAGTACAGGGGCTGAGAGACTCATTACTAGCTGCAAGGAGAGCCTTGCTTCATAGTTAGAGATGACATATATTGGACTGATGCATTATTTTTTGGAATTGGAGGTTTGGCAGGAGCCTGGGCACATCTTCCTGGGACAGGGGAAGTATGCTTGTGACATTTTGAGGAGATTCCAGATGGAGGATTGTAGGCATATGACCACACCCATGATTACTAACTGGAAGAAGCTTCATGTTTCTGAGTCAGAGTTGGTTGATTCCACTTTATCTCGTCAGTTGATCGGTTCATTGATGTATTTGGTGAACACCAGACAAGAGATTTGTTTTTCTGTCAACACTCTTAGTTAGTTCATGGTGGAGCCTAGGAGAGTGAATTGGGTGGCAACAAAACATGTGCTAAGGTATCTTTGTGGTACAATGGATTATGGTATGGACTATCTGAGAGGGGATGGAGTTCGATTGGTGGGATATATAGATTCAAATTGGGAAGGATGTGTCAGTGACAGGAAGAGTACTTTTGGATGTTGTTTTAGATTGGGATCAACAGTGGTGTCTTGGTTCAATCGGAAGCAAAATTCAGTGGCTTTGAGTTTTGAAGAGGCTGAGTATATGGCTTCCAGTCAGGCTAGTTGTGAGGCCCTTTGGCTTTGCAAGTTGCTGGTGGGATTATTTGGTGTGCAATTGAGACCCACTATGATTTACTGTGACAATAAGAGTTGTATTAAACTCTCTAAGAATCTAGTTTTTCACGACAGGTCTAAGCACATTGAGATTCAGTATCACTTCATCCGAGATTAAGTTCAGAGAGGAGCAGTTGAGATACAGTACATGTCTACAAATGAGCAGGTTGCGGACATACTCACCAAAGCCTTGGGAAAAGGAAAGTTTGTATTCTTTAGGGACAAGCTTGGAGTGGTGAGTAACACTTTCCTCAGTAAGAGGGAGTGTTAAAATAATTAAAAAGTACCTAGGCAAGTGTTTCTCATCACCTAGGCGCCTAAGGGGTGAGAAAGTGCCTAATGTGGACCCTAATCATTTAATTTATGAGAGATAAATTGAAAGGTGACTTTATGACTTAAGTAAAGGGGGTGAGTGAATGGACACTCAATCTCATCCACTCATCTAATCCTATCTCCACTGTTGGATTATAAAACCCTTCACCTACCTTCATTTAGTTGATTAGGGTTGGAGGGCGCACCCATCGTTGGGTTGTTCATGGATTTTGAGAGAGAGAGAGAGGAGGTCAAGCTTGAGGAAAGAGAGACCATTTGCAGAGTTGGAGGCATGCTTTTCAAGGGAGAAATCTAGCACACAAATCAAGGCAAGGTACAACACAAAAATCGAGGTGAAGGTACAACACAATGATTGGGTCGTACTGTACAGATTTTTGGGAGTCCGTATTGTTGCATTTTGGCACAGTTTTTGAGGCAAGGTACAACAACTTTAGTGAGGTTGTACAGTACAAATTTTGGGAGTTCGTACACCTGTAAAAGAGGACAGTCTGTACAGTACAAATTTTGGGAGTTCGTACACCTGTAAAAGAGGACAGTCTATACAACAAAGATACAACACGCATTTCGAGGAAACATGACACTATTTTTGAGGTGCATTTATTGCATAAAAGTCCGTACAACAAACCCAGAAAAGGACACGAATTTGTAGACAGTCCGTACAACATTTAATGCTGTGATAGTCATACAACAGTACAGATTTCTAGCACAAAAATTGAGGAGTTGTTTGGGTCTGTTCTGAAGGAGTTTTGCTCAAGAAATTTCTGAGATAAGTTTGTGAATTTTTGTTGAGAATAAGATTGTTGTAAAATATTTTTTCTCTGAAGCTCTGAATAATAAAAATCCCTCTCTAACCGATTTTCCTCTTGTGGGTTTTTCTAGGGTCGCTGTTAGACCAAAAATATCTGTGCAAATATTTTTCTGAATATTGTGCTGGTGATATATTTTATTTCTGCATTAAATGTTGTTCAAAATCCTCATGTTTCAGTTCTGAAAATTATGTTTATTTGCTGAGTATTTATGACTGTCATAAATCTGGGTTTTGGGCATTAAACACTGTTAAAAATCAACGTGACTTGAAACTCGGTGGGGTATGAAATTTTACACGTCTTAGGTTCTACTCTGGCATGAGGGAACTGAAAAGGCTCAATCTTTGAGCTAATAAGATGTTCTTCAATCTACATAGTATATTCTTTGGCCTTTGCCAAATTCTCAGGCATAGTTTCCTTTAGGATAAAACCAAGCTATCCTTCAAAAGCATTCAAATAAAGAAGGAGAATTGTTGCTTCTAGCGGGCACAGGTCCTTCGGGATCTGACTGTACAAGTTGTCAAATATAACATCAAATTCCTTCATTGTTTCGTATTTTTTTTTTGGTTGAATTGCATCAATAGAATTCTACTATCCTTATTCATCGTCCTTCTATTTTTGAACAACTTTGCAGAAGCCTCATATGATTGTAAATGATTGTCGACCAATCCCTTAAACCACTTTTTAGCATCTTCATCAAGAGAGGTACCTAGTAGCTTCATTGCAACATCTTCATGTTCTATACCGTTATCTTCCATGGCCATCCCAATAGCATCAAGATGTTCTTCATGTGTAACAACATCGTTTTCGGTGAATTCGGGTAACCACTTTTGAGACTCTTTAAGCATGTTATTGGGGTACCTAGGGATGGTGGCCATATTCAATGGCTTGTAAAGGTTTCTAACCCAAGGACGAGACATTGGGGAGAAATGAAGACTTCCTTGAAATAAGGTTTTGACAATGGATGATTTATGAGAAGGTCTTATTAATTAAACTTTGAAAGGCTTAAACCTTCCTTTGAGAAGTGTCTTTTGGAAAGACGGGTTCTTAGGTTGTGGAGTCGCCAAATGAACTTTATGAAAAACTCATCAAAAGTGAAAATGGAACTTCCCTCAAATGGAGTCGCCAAAAAAGATAAAGGTAAAGGCTTTGAGATGGACTTGCCAAATTTCGTTATGGGATCAGAAAGGATTCAAAATCCTCCTCGACAACGATGACAAAAAATTTATTAGACGGTTTGTAGTTTGGGAAAAACCCAACCCAAGAAACAATTGTGTGATGGAATCCGGGACACCTATTACTGTCACCTCAATAGATATACCCATCGTTTTGGTGGTGCACACGTCCAACACAAGGGAGGCTTCCCGGGTGACCCTAGGGGGATTGCAATGGGAGAGGTCAAGATCTAAAGGAACCACTCCTATAGGTCACAATTAAAGGATCTTGAGGCTTGATGGAGGATGAGTATAATTCAAGGAAAGGTTGACACCTGATAGTACCTGCAAAACAAAGGTTAGACAATTGAAACCAAGACATTATACGATGAAATAAGCCCCGAGACAAGAGGAAAACAAAAAAGAAACCTTGTTGTCCCAAAATTGCAGCATATAATAATGATATATCAACAACAATAGAATTATAACAACTGCAAATTAGACCATCAAAATCACTATATAATATTGGACAACAAAGATTGTATTATTTAGTAAACAATGTTCCAATGCTCAACCAAGATTTTGATGTCAAATAAAGGTTGTAAAAGAGTGTTATCAACAATGTTTGTAATAGACCCATGTCTGTACCATTATTTTTCTACAACAACAAATTCCAACCACTAAAATCAACAAGTAAACTACCCAAACGATATCCCTTTATCGGTAGATTAATTATCACAGCTTACAAGCAATTTCAATGGTAGAAAAGTAGAGAAATTGTAAGAGAAAGAGTGTTTTTTGCAACCCTAATGGCTGTAGATTAATGCTTATTACAATAGACTAATCACTTTACAAAACAAGACGCCCTTGATATAGAAGAGAGTCCAAAGCATGCAAAATTCAAATCCAACTTGATCAATTTCAAACCATTAATTTTCATGTTTACCAATGCAATAATTTGATTTCTCCAATGCAAAGATTAGTGCCTTGTTATTGGATGAATGGAGTCGCTTTTTTGAATATTAGGTTAAGCAATAAATAAGAGAAGACGATTTATTGAGAGTTAAACCCTTATAAAACCCAATAAACCTATCTCCTTCCAAATCGTTTAGCCTAAAAATCAAGATGGACTAGGGTTTAAAAATCTTTTAGGGGTGTAAACCCTCTTACTCCCTAAATAAATAAACCCTATCCAAGCCTTGCAAAAAGGGTGTAAACTATCTTACACCTTGTTGCAAGCATTATAGTCTTTGAATAGTAAGGAAGAACAATTTTTGGTGGAGGGTGTAAGCCCTTTTACTCCTCCTAGGGTTTTAAGATACTTTTCTTGAACTTAAACAAGTAAGATGACAATAAATTGCAGAAATTACTCACTGAATCCAAGAGATAACATGCAAGAAAAACCTTACTACTAAGGATCATCCAACGAATTTCCAAAGAAGGCCATCCAAGAGAAGTCGCTAACCTTTAAGGCTCCAATAAACAAGTATTGCATCCATTTGCACAAGAAAAAGTGAGGCCGAAATTCTCTAAGAGAGCCGAAATTGTAGTCCAAGAGTAACAATATCAAGTGATGAGTTATATCCCAGTGAAAAATGACTTGCCTTTATTTATAGAGGAAAACCCAAGTCATTGTTTTTCCACATCACAATTAAATCCACAATTTTAGGCTAAAACCAAAATCACAATGCTTAATTAGCAAATCATTTTGATCTTTTTGCCCACATAGGCTACAAAATGACCAAAAATAACAAAATGATGGCATATTATCCCATAAATCTCCTCTCTAATGTGGCACGTGTGAATATAATCCTCCCAAGGCTAAAACGCCATGCTAGGAAGGTGCCACATCATCCCTAAATGAAGCAATAATGTGGGGTTTCAAGCCCACATCACCAAATGTACCAAACATCCCCTCAAAAGTGTGATGTCATGCTACCCAAGAGGAACGTTTGGGCATAGGAGGGTGACGTACCCTTCTCTTCATGTTAAAGAGCCTCGTTCATGTGCTAGAGACATCCCCCATGGTGTAACATTCATCATCCTAGGTGTCCAATGTGTGGGGTGCAACATCCATCCAGTGGGATTTCAAGCCCCTATGAAGGTCCAAGTGGCTTAGTCCCTCGACAAATAGTTTTCATTGAGCAAGGTCGTTCAAAGACAAGAAAATACACCCTCCAAGGGTCCACAAGTCACATGAATCATTCCAAGTAAGCCACATTTAATAAACTAAACACCCAAACAAGTGCATTAAGTCCCCCTTTTTCAAATTAAACAAATTCTCAAAGACCCTGTAGACTTTGCCAAATTTAGGTGTGTGGGGGTTGTCATGGTGCCCTATTGTGTAGGCCAATCCCCAAGTCAAGGAATGTTTCCCAATGAGACCCTCTCTAGACCATGTAGTGGGTATGAGGTGGATTGGGGTAATAATTTTGGGCATGGGTTTATTGACATATTAAGGGATCTTATTGTCTCATCTATGGGTGCCTTTGTGGATGGTGCATTGCATGCCTTCATTTGCAATGCAACATTTCTCCAAGCCCTTTATTTGCCTTTCATTTTTTATGGTCCGAACATTGAGTGCTATATGCAACGCAAAGAAAAAGAGCACCGCAATGCCACCTGAAGTTAGAACACGTTAAGTGCCATATGCACTGGAAATGAAAGGACATCACAATGCATTCCCCCATCTGGCAGGACACATTTATTTATTTTCTTTTTAAAAGTCCTTCATTTTATGAAGAAGCATTTCATGGCTCTCGGGACCTTAGGGCAAGCACCATAAGGGAATATTTTGGATTTTGACCTTTACAGTGCTAACTACAACACCTATGGGCCTTCAGCCCCTTCTTCCCATGAAATGAGGTACACACCCTTCTTGGGGTCAGTAAGCCTGAAAACCCAAACGATGAGGAAAGCGATGGGAAGAAATATGGAAAGTGGTAAGTGTGAGAGGGAATGGTACGATGACCCTTCAAGGAGACCCCTTAGTAGAAGCTCTTTTCCCGAGGGTGACCCACTTACTAGAAACCATGTCAACCACCTAGGTGAAATAAGGAAAAAGGTATAATTTCCAAGCAAATGTTTGATAATCAAGAAAGGATCCTTTGCAACATGCTTAAATGCTCAAATTACTAAAGTGATACTTATCATGAGACTAGACTTGTTACCTCATGAAGCAAGACTTGCTGTCCTTTCTGGGCCACGTTGATGTGGCAAACATTGCTATCCTACTAACGATGAATAGTGATGTGTGGTGGAGAGGAGGGGCTCTGTCTACTCAATGTGGGCTCATATGATCATTTGGCTCTCGTCACTCCATGTATACTACCCGCAGGCCTCGAGACATCATCTCCTTAGTTTCCCCTAGGTTGGGGGGGAAACACAATGGAAGGATACACAACCAGAGGATGCCACATGGGAACCAATAACCATTCCGCAACACTTCCCTCATCTCCAACCTTGAGGACAATGCTGCATTTTAAGGGGGAGGGCATGTCAGGGTCCTAACCTCCCTAACCCCTTAAGTAGATAGATAAGTTCCTATGTATTTCCATGTATGGTGGCCATCACTAGTAAATAAGATCCATGTAGTAGCGTGAAAACAATTATTGTAAGAAGGCTTAGTAGAAGGTTCTGCCTACTAGAAAATTCCTTATCTAGAATGTTCTCAGGAGATAGAAAATGCTATAAAAAGATGTAGAAGCATTGTAGAAAATGTCTTGGAAATTATTTGTAATTTGAGCTTTGTTCCATTTGAGG
>ML816773.1:104185-117234 GCA_009831015.1 Picea engelmannii | reverse complement strand
TACATTGTGTGATGCTTATTTGTGCTAGTAATGCATATATGAGGAATATTATTTCATTGCATTTAATGTCTTGTCAGTTGAAAGTGATTGAATTATTCATGTGACATAATTTGAAGATCATTTTGTGTGATGTTATGAATACTGCAATGACAAATTATATGCAAGGATACTCATAATTTGTTTGGTTGATTCAAGGAGGAAAAATTTAAGGTATAAATGTATTGTATATGGAAATGAGTGTAAGCCCATGATGAAGAATGGTGACTACTTCTACAAGGGCCAAACATTATGAAGTTTTATGTAAGAGACGAATTTAAATTTCTAAATGAAATTTTGATAATAATATCTCATAGGTAATTGTATGTGTATGATATAGGTGAGATGATGGGTCTATATAGTAGAGATAGATGTTTGCTACTGTAAGATGGAAAGTGCATGAAGAATGCTACTATTTTCATTAGAAACCTGTGACACGCCTTAATCACCATGAGCTATGTTATATTAGAGTTTTCCAATGGGATGCACTGGAAGTAAAAATATATAAGTATGTGCTCTTATTCCTCGTGAAATCCTTGGTGAGATGGATCACTTGAGGGGTTGTTTAGAAGAGAAGGGGATGCCTAATCCTAGATGGGTGAGTGCGGAAAGGAAGTGGTGACCTAAATGAATCTATTGTCAAATATTCATGTTACATGTTGGTTGGGATCACGAGTGCATTATATATTTTGGTTGTGTCAGAGAATATAATGCATTGGATCTTGCCCACGGAAGCCAAGTGAAGCAAGGATATATTCATACAGATAAGTATTGGGTTGATATATATATATGAAATTTCTATGAATTGAAAAATTGTTGCTTAAAATGACTATGACTTTCATGTTTTTCCTTATTGAATTTATATGCATGTGATGGAATGTTAAAGGTCTTGGAAATGTCCCAAGATACTAAAATCAATTATTGAACATTTTTGTCCAAGATAACCAACAACGAGACAAAGTGGCAATCAAGATAATGTCATTGTAGGTACAACTGAAAAATGAAGACATGGAACCTTGCTAAAAAGAAGAGAATATTGAGGATAATGATATTCCAAGGGGAAGGGGAATGTAATATCCTAGTCTCAACCCTTTAAACATGATATTGTTTATATTTTTATTGTGCTTTTCATTACTATGTTTTTCTCCACACCACAAGATAGTTTCTATGCTGATTTTGAAAGACATATAAACATGACCATTTTGATTTTAATGAAAAGTTCCAAGGTTGACTATGGTAGAGCACCTAAGAGGCTATGATTCCATCAAAGGGGAAAGGTAAGGGGGTCTGAGGTGGATTGACCTATATCTTGTGATATTTACATATCCTATCCATAACCCTCTTCCATGTGATTGTCTTATCTTCCACTTCATCCTAATGTTTATGTTAATTAAATTGGAAGCCTAGTGAAATGATTTGATTACTTCAAGTAATTATCTCCTATACTCAAGCAATTACCTCCTACTCTAAAGTAACCAATTCCTACCATCAAGGAACCGAGAAAGGAGTAGGGGGGAGGCTCCTCACTCTCACCCACTCACTTATGCAAGAAGGGAATTCGAATTAGGGGACAACAACTTGAGAAAAATGAGGTTCTTGAAAGAAACATAGAGTTCTTGATGAAGAAAAGCTATCCCAACTCTCATATGATCCATGGATATATGGAATATGTATTGTTATGTGATATTAGGGATTGAGATTGAGTAGGGAGATACCTTCCTAAACCCCTATACATTTTTGGCCTCTTGGGTTGTCTAATAATCCATAATTTGTTGTCCAAGAAGCAATATACTATTGGAAATGAAATATGAAAGTGGATAGTGACTTGGGCTCTTGATAAAAATACTAAAGAGCATAGAGAGGAAGAGCATTCTTAAGGGACTAGAGAGCAGAGAAGGGGTTGACTTCCTATTTTGTATGGGGTAGTAGAGTGAGTGCCAAGAGATGGTCTAATTGAAAGATTGAATAAATAATGTAGTAGTGGTTTCTATTAGATTGGTCTTAGAAGATTATGGGAATTTAAGGAAAGATTTAGGAGCCCTAAATAGATTTATTTTTCTTGGGGGTCTCATAGTCTAGCACAGGGGTGGCATCTATAGAGGATTTCCCTGTGGTTGGTAGGAAATTTAATCACACCCAATCAATTGTATTGAAGCTCAATTTGTGAAAATATAAGTATATTTGTTCTTCTATTTGGTTATTGTAAGGTCTTCGACTAGATGGGTGCGGGGAACCTCGCCCGGGTCCTCAAGGAGATGAAACTCAGGGTTTATATGACACCCAAGTTAGGCAAGTGGACACCTTGGGAATGTGAATGTGCCAAGGGGATTTCCCAAGTATGAAGCAACCAATAGATTGGGGCACGCCGACATAAGGGATGCACCAAGGTTGGGAACGTCGGTCCCAAGAGGCACAACGATTGATGAATGTATGGGTTTGTTTGGGCGACGAGGTCTACGAAGGGGCATGGCGATTCATTTGGAAGACCATGTCTGTGAAGGGGCGTGACAATTAGTTTGGACATGGGTTCGCGAAGGAGTGCGATACCCCCAAATGACAGAACAATTCACAATGGTGACCTTTGGTGTGCCTATAAGAGAACAAGTGCACACAACCAAGGAAGGAGAGATTTGGAAGACAAGGAGAGCAATAGATCTCTATGGTTCTAAGGCAGACAAAGAGGGAAATCTCCCTTAAAGATCCAAGTTGCTCCACTTGGGAGGACTTGTGTTGCCTTGAGGAGCATTTAGTGGACAAAGTTGGGAAAGATTCTCTTGAGTCGATTTTGGGGAAGTCGGGAAACACAGGTCCATTGGAGGCATGTGTGAGGTAGAACTGAAATTTGTGAAGTCTTCCAAAAGGAAAATACAACAAGTCTATGGTTGAGGGAACATCTAAGGTGCATCGTGGAGGTTGTGGAAACGATAGTGATAAAGAGAGTCTTGGTGATGAATCTGTGTATGAGTGTCTTGGTGAGGTGAGGCGAGTCATTTAACTCTACAAAAGTTGTAAACCGAGCTGGTAGTGCTCATATTATAATTGTTCTACAATAACAAAGACATGATTGTTTTACAATAACAAAGACTCAGTTGGGTGTTAGGCATGGTTCTTGTGCCCACACTATATCTATTTTTTTCTTTCATTTGTTCCACAATTCTCTTGGTTTCTCATGGATGTATGCTTAAATATGAATAAGTGTTAATATGTTAACAAATGTCTAAGTATACAATAGTTTCACTAGAGAAGGAGTGTGACTCGTCGATATCCTAGAATGCAGTATGGGTATGCTCTAGGTGAAGAGGCGTAGTATGAACGAAGTAACCTTGGTGTTTCCAAGCAACCAAGTGAGAAATGTCTCTTTGATGCACACCCTTAAGAGGTGCATGTTGACAAGATTCGACTAGGCACATTGTGGGGATGTGACAGATGGTATCGAAGCATATTCATTGCAAATTTTGGAGAAGGGTTGGGGAGCTCTTCACCACTATCTTGAAGATAGATGGTATAAGAGAAGATTCATTACAAATTTTGGAGAAGAGTTGGGGAGCTCTTCACCACTATTTTGACGATAGATGGTATCAAAGTAGTTTGGTGGTCTTCACCACTTTTGCAGTCAGAACATTTATGGTGGGGCACACTTGCTGAGAAGACAGTTTGTTGCGATGGTATTTCAATGGGAACGTTCGTAGACTTGGTGAATGGTTCGGTGCAACTAAATTGTTCATCAAAAAAATTGCATCTAACTTATGACAGAGGTTTGATTGACAGTGCGATGGGAAGGTTGAGCTGAGCGCACACCTTCTGCAAATTGAGAGCAGAGTTTGTGGTGAAATGAAGCACTTGGACAAGGTGGGTGATCACATAACTCATCACATAGCTTGTCGCAGAGGAGGACTCATTTGGTTTGATGTGTGATGGAAATTAGTGTTGGACCTGTTGTGCACATCTTGGAGAGACCAAGTGTAGATTTCATTGGAGAACCAAGCACTTGGATGAGGCAGATGAATACAAGATCTGTTGCATGACTTGTCGCGAAGATAACCGCAGAAACGAAACCTAGAGGGTGATCATAGAATTTATTGCGAAGGGGAGTAGTTTTGGGTTGCAGAAAGTTGAAACACTTGGATGTGTTGGATGACCTAGGGTGACCTAGAGTAGTTTCGTAGCAGGAAGTTGGTTGGGCACATTACCATCATCATGTATCTGTGTCATGCATCGCTGAGAAAATTAGTTGTGTTAAGCTGGGTTATTGGTGGGTTGACCACAACCTTCAGACGAGGTGACTCTTTGTAGAGTTACAATAGTTGGTTAAAAACAATATGACTTGACATTCAGGCAGTGGATTCATGGTGCCTTGAAGCAAAAGGAGTCAAGGTGAGGATATGGCAAGGCATTGGATATGCGTTTAGTTGGTTGCATGCAAAGTTTGGGACTTAAAAATATTTATAAAGTTGATGGATGAACTCATCCTTGTATCACAACGAAAGTATTGTAGGTATGTGGAGCTGGGGATGGTGATTGAAGAGATTTCACGCGGAGATTCGGTTGCTTGGGAAATCAGTGGTCCAAAACAACATACTTAGAACATGGTTGCAGTGAAGGATGTCGTTAGAAAGGTATGGTTGGTTTCAAGTTCTTGCATTTCCTAAATGTTGCGGTGAGTTCTTTGAAGGTAAGTTGGATGACTTGGTTGTTCAAGTGTAATATGTTTCCATGGTGAGAACCGACAGACTTGAGGGTGACTCAAGTGGTGCAAATTCGAAGAAGTCTCGTAGTAGAGTTGGGAGGCCTTGGTTGAGAAAATGTGTATAGATCTTGGGGCGACCTTCCTGGACGAGTCATGTGGTGGACTTAAGAATATTTGGATGCAGTTGTGGAGATGGCTTGAGGAAGTTTCCTAACTCTTTGATGAGGTGCGTTGGATAGGTCACTACAGTGCACTGGGCAATGAAGTATGTACGTGTTGAGTTTGAGAGGATGGATGAGGCGCCCTGGTGTTTGGTGCCTTATCTACATTCATTGGGTCATGCGATGGCTTGAGATTCACGATGATAGTGCTAAAGTTTGAACGCTCTCAACAGGTGCAAGACAATTTCGTTCCAAGAGACGGATGGCGCCGGCAAGGAGTCGATCAAGACTTGTTGGCAGTCAACTTGAATGGGAAGAACACAATCCAAGTGGCTTGGGTGGTGTTAACTCACCTTTGGTATGGGACATTGGATGAGGAAGAGTGCACCTTGGTGACTTGCGGATGATTGTGCGATGACTTAGAGATCCGATGGGGGTTGTTCGTTAAGGTTGGCAGACTATTGGATTGAACAAGCCTAAGACATGGAAATTCTTTAAGGTGACTCATTCTACTTGGAGCACTTTGGAAATTTCGTTGGGACATTTTGAGAAGTGTAGGAATTTTGGCTACACTCATGCAAATGTTGGGTTGCGTTGAGGTGACTTGAAAAAAGGAGGAAAGTTAAGGAATTTCCTTCCTTTGGAGGATTGTGTGGACATGCAGATTGCGACATGAAGAGATTACTTGGACATGGGAATTTATCTTGCTTTGGGTAGCATGGTTGAGGGTGAATCCTGACCATTCCAAGGCATAGAGAGGTAGACACAACAACATGCCCGGATGATGAAGTAGTGAGGAAATGGGAAGTATGGACGTGCAGTTCTTGGGTGTGATGTCCCTTTCCAAATGATCTCTCTAGAAGAGTGACAGAGTAACCTATGTGATTCCGTAGGCTATAGTCATTTGAAAAAGGGAATTAATTAATTATTTAATGTCATAAGCCGGAAAAGTAACCTTTTAAAAAGTAACATTGAGTAATTGTTAAAAAGGCACCTAAGTGATTATTGAGTTAATGAAAATTAAATTTAACTTGTTAAAAGGGTAAAAGGGTCAAAAAAGGGTCAACGAAAGAATAAAGGGGGAGTGAGGGTGCCCTCTCTCATTATGCATATTGTATTTTTCTAAACCGAAATTTAGAGAGCTCTTGTGGCTTTGGCTCTTGGGACGAAAACCCCAAAGAGTTTCGAAGATTGGTTTCGGTGGTGAGACCATCCACCCTAGTTGGTCGAAGGGAGGAGATCATCCATATTTCTTCATTGTGCTCATTTGTGGTGGTGTTCATGTTATTGTGGCTAATATTCTTATTCAATGACTGAGTTATTGACTGAGTTGATTTTCTTCACTAGCGGCTAAATACTTCTCATTGTGGGATGAGTTATCCTTGAGGAGAGGATGAGTTTCCTTGAAGAGGTCACACCATAGAAAGGAGGCTGAGTTTTGTTGTAAGGGGGGACTGAGTTTGCTGCTTAGGGAGGCTGAGTTTCCATCCAGGAGGGGAAATTTTGATTGTGACAACGTGTATTTGCTTAAGAGGGCCAAGTATTTGGCTTTCTGGGGTCGACTGTATATGTTGAATTGAGTATTGTGTATTCTGGGTTGATTTCTTTACCATCTAGAGTGAGTTTTCATTGTTGGGACTGATATATATTGTAGCTAAGATGAGTTACCTCATGCTAGGCGAACTACATACTTGTTGGGTCGTAATTCTATGTGTGGTTGAGTTGACTGATAGAGGTTGAACCACTTTCTGTGGGTATAGACATGTATAGGTGGGGACAAGTATTTATTAGAGGAATGTTGTATTATTACCCATTATTGTTGCATATAGCTTATGGTTACATGTATGTATTATTCTCCTTGACTGTTGTACATCATAATAATTTAAAGGCAACTCTTCTTATTAATGAACATGTCAGAGTTTATCTCATTATTTGTTGTTCTAGTATTTCTGTTATTGAAGAAATGTTCTATTGTTGTCACATAATACCATTGCAATAAGTTTTAGGTGTATATATGTTGTGTATTGTTATACATTATTAGAAAAAACAACCCAACATTACCAGGTAGTTAGTATAAATAATATGCACTCAAACCATTTGACAAAATGTGCCAACCAACAAACTGAATAAAGATTTCAAAAAATTAGCACACGAAATTACATTGGGGAAGATTGGATAACTATGCCATGAGGTGGACAACAAGGTTGAGTTGTCGCAGAAGAATTCATTTGGGGGTGACTTCATAGTGTAACAAGGTGAGGGGTGACCCTTCCTTGGTCTGAGATCATTTTGTTGATGGACTGAATTGTGAAAGGAAGTGACCAATTTGTGCATGCAGGTGTGTAGTCTCAAGGAGTGTGATGGTTGGATTGGCCATTCAACTAGTTCACGACTTGGGTGGGAGAAACAACATGAGAAAGGGGTCAAAAGTGCAGACACACCAATAATTTGGAAGTGCAACACTTAGACATTGCGAATGATCTCCTTGACGAAGATCAGATGGTGGAAAAAATAGTGAGGTAAGGATGGAAACTTGCCTTAGTATTTGGAGTTGGACAAAGTGATGGAGATGCAATAGAAAAGACTAAGTTCAAGCACGAGGAAGTGTATTCTCATGAGTTGGGCGCGACGGTTGGAATAGCTACCCAATTATTCCAAGACATGGGGAATTCAATGTGCAGAGACATGGAAGAATTAGTTGAAGTATGGGCACAATAATAGATCACAAGATTTCAACACTTGGGTGAAATTTTGAGGTGAAGTGGGTAGCGGTTAGTTGTAGCAGGAAATAACAGTAGCAGTGGAACCGAAAAATAGTAAGACAACAACATCACAGTGAGAGAGTGCAACAGAGTTGGGTGAATTTCGTCCTTGGAGTTGGGTAAAGCGACCACATCAACTCGTGAAACAAATCATCTGAAGTTGGTTGCAGTACAATTTTGTTTGTGGAAACTTGGGGTTTCTACTTCGTAGGGAAACTTGCAGTTTCCACTTCGGAAGAAATTGGGATTTTTGGTTGGCACAAAACTTGGGGTTTCCAACAGACTTAGTTGTAGCAGAGGCCTGAGTTCAGGAAAATACTTGGAGATCGTAGATTTTATGGATGTTGTCAGGGATGAACATGACTTGAGGTGGGGGAGGATGTAAGGTCTTAGACTACATGGGCGCAAGGACCCTCGCCCAAGTCCTCAAGGAGACAAAACTTGGGGTTTCTCTAGCACCCAAGTTGGGATAGTGGATGCATTGGGAATGAAAATGCGCTAAGGGGCTTGCCCAAGTATGAAGTTACCAAGATATTGGGGAGAAATGACATGAGGGGTGCACCAAGGTTGGGCACGTCAGTCCCAAGGTGCACAACGGTTTCCAAGCGCATGGGTTTGTTTGTTTGACCGGGTCCGCGAAGGGGTGAGATGATTCATTTGGTTGATCAGGCCCATGAAGGGGTGCGATGATTTGTTTTGACATGGGTTTGCGAAGGGGCATGACACCCCCAAAGGACACGATGGTTCACGATGGTGACCTTTGGAGCGCCTTTAAGAGAAAAAGGGCACACAACCAAGGAAGGAAAGATTTGGAAGACAAGGAGAGCAAGAGATCTTTGCGGGATTGAGCTAGACAAAGAAGGAAAGCTCCATTAAGGATCCAGGTTGCTCCACTTGGGAGGACTTGTGATGCCTTGAGGAGGATTCAGTGGATATATTTGGGTGAGCTTCTCTTGGGCCAATTTTGGGGAAGCTTGGAAACACAGGTCTATTGAAGGCATGTGTGAGGTAGAACTGGAATTTGATAAGTCTACAAAAATGAAGGGACAACAAGTCTGCGGTGGAGGGCACATCTGAGGTGCACCGAAGGAGGTTATAGAGATGGTTGCGACAAAGAGAGTCTTGGTGATGAATCTATGTATGACTATCTTGGTGAGCCGAGGCAAGTCGTTTGACTCTATAAAATTTGTAAATCGAGCCGATAGTGATCATATTGTAATTGTTCTGCAAAAACAAAGAATTATCCGGGTGTTAGGAATGGATCATGTTTCTCGCACTATATATGTGTTTCTTTCGTTTGTTCCACAGTTCTCTTGGTTTCTCATGGATGTATGCTTAAATATGATTGAGTGTTAAGATGTTAAAAACTTTCTAAGTATACAAGAGTTGCATTAGAGTAGGAGTGTGACTCATCGATAGCCTAGAACGAAGTATGGGTATGCTCTAGGTGAAGAGGCTTAGTATGAACAAAGTAACCTTAGTGTTTCCAACTAGCCAGGTGAGAAACATTGTGGTGTTGCATGCCCTCAAGAGGTGCATGATCACAAGATTTGGCTAGGCACGCAATGGGGACTTGACAATTATGATTTCATTCATCATGCTGAAGAATATATTTGCATTATTTATTATGAGAACCCACCATGAACATCCTGTAGATGTTAGCATGTGAAATGACCATTTTTTATAATTAATTAGTTTGCAAGAAATATGTCGAGAAAATTCATGCAATCCAAATGTTTTACAAAAGGATGGTGTGAAAGAATGATTCTTGTTCCCATTTAAGATTGATAATTTGAAATATATGAACCTTAATAAAACACATATTGAGTTGTTAAGAGTTTCCTCTTGAAAATTTGAATTATGGAATTTCTTTCTTGTAGGTGCAAGTTATGTTTCCTGGTAAATTTTCTAAGTGTTTATGGTTGAAATATTTAGCATGAACTGTCTAAAAATGTCCAGTTGGATTATTTTATGTATAATATTTTCCTTTTCAATCCCTCAAGTAGTGTTTTTGATTGGAATATCTCACGTAGCTTTCAAAAGTCAAAATTTTGAGTTTTTAGGCACTTTTGGGAGATGCATGTAGGTTTTATGAAGGACAATGGTGAGTTTCTTGCTAGTTGTCCTTATGAAACTCATGAGAACCATCGTATGCATGTGAGTTGGCCTCACAAGACCTATATGCATGTCCTATAGTGGCTTATTTGTCCCTCCTTTGATGTTTTTTAGGGTTTTGAGGGTTGGAATGATGGCCTAAAAGAGTATTAACTACCATGAATGACAAATAACATGTTTAAAAATGATGTTTAATTATTTATTTATTGATTTAAACCTCTCCTTGTTACTTGCTTTTACCTACTTGATTAAAGGGCTACTCAAATCCCCCATGCCTTGACAAATGGTGTTTGTTATGCATGGAAAGTTTTGGATTGGTTGTACCATGATTTTTTTTATATTGGCCTCTTGAAGGAAGGGGGTAGCTAGTTTTCCCATACAAAACATGTGGATCCTGGCATAGATTGTTATGTAATCATTATGAATGAGCTTAAATATTGTTGCAAGGTACTCACCTCTATCATATGATGGATTATACCATGTTTTGGTCTCAAGGCTATTGGTTTTTATGCTATAATGTATTATGCCATTTTGTGTAAACCATGCATATATGAATGATGAGGCAAGAATCCTATAGATTAAATAATCATTTCCTTATGTTTATAATGAGATTGATGATCATGAACCACACTTATAATCAATGCATAAGGTGTTGTATGCATGAGCCTAAAGACATTAACACTAAAACCTAGAATTGTCCTCCTTGGAGAAGAGAACAAGACCTCCATCTAAGATAATCTAGGAAATTGATTAGCTTTTGAAATATGGTTAGTATGTGAAACAAATGCTTATGCTTATGGTGATTTTTCTATGACATCTATCCTTTATTTTCATAATATTGGAAAGGTGTTATATGACAAATTGTGAAGTGCTAGTTCTAATTGAATTGAAACCTTGAGCTTGATTTTTTTGTCTAGATAAATTCTTATCTAGACTGTGAATTTAAAGAATGAATGCTTGAATCATTTTGACTAATATAAAGCTGAACTTTGTCATGGTAATTAAGAGAAAGGGTTTCTTTTGAAAATGGTTCTATATTGTTGTATTTTGACTTGCACACCGCTACTAACAATGAAATTTTAGAGCAACAAACCCTTGTTTTGATGTTGATAATGAAGGTACATTACAAACTACATTCAAACATGGACATCTATAGTAAACCATGGTCATTAAAGGTCAACCATAGTTAATCACTATTATTGGGTTGGGGGGTTAGTAGTTTAGTAGCATCAATCATTGACATAATAAAGGTACAATTAACCATGGACATTGAAACTCAATCATGGTCAACCATATTTGTTAGTGGTCATTGTATAAGGAGTTGAAGATCAATTAGTGTGGCAACATCAACCATGCACATCCATTAGAAACCATGGTCAAAGTCAACCATCATTACCAAGTTATGGGTTAGGGAGTGAGTGAGTTACTAGTGTCAACTATTGACATAGTTAATATACTTTCAACTTTGACACCTATAGCCAACCATAGTCAACAATATTTATCAGGAGATATTATGTCAGGGGTTAGTGGTTGGTATGTGATGTAGCATCAATGATGAACAACTATATGCAACCATGGTTAACCAGATTGAAAATATCCCATATTAGTGTCCAAACCGAGCATGTCGTTGAAAAGCTTTTCTTCAACACAAAATCAATGTTATTGCATAAAAAATCGATGTTATTGTCAATGCAATTGAGTAAAAAATGTGATGTGGTTCTTGACTCAATTGTATATCAAAAAGTGATGCTAGTATTAATGCAAGTTTAGACTTAGTAAATAACACACAAACAACTAGATTTATGTCTATTGGACATAAGATATACCATTTTTTAGGGGCCATAGGGAGGGGATATTTTTTGGATGCTATTTTGGTGCAAATTACTCAAAATCTTGTATTGTACAAAAATGAAATAGGATTATATGAAAATACTTTTACAATATACAAAATTTGAATTGTTTGTTCTCATGAAGGGAAATTATGAATTTAAAGGCAATGAATAGATATAAGTTGATGCAGGCTAACTAATACTTCAAGGATATTTGGAAATACATACACAATGCAAATTTTCAAACTATAATGTAATTGAAATGCCAAACACACACAAGATGCTTTAACTAGAGGTGCTACAAGGGTCTCTTGAAGGTGATCGACCATACACTAACCAAAGGTTTGACAATTAAGCTTAAATAAATAGGATACTATTTTGATAAGACTACAACCTAACCTAAGACCATGTCATCCCTCATTATAAACACTTAAGAAATAATGTATTGTTTTCAAAGAAATAATCCCCTCACCCTCTCACACTTAAGTGAAGAATGAGGAAGTCGATACTTTTCCAATGTCATTTCACAGATTTCTAGATGGAGGGTGATATTAAGCACTGGTCACATTAATGAACGTTAACTTTGCAAGACTCAATGAGAATATATCTCATGACCTCCATGGGAATTACAAGAAAGGGTCCAGTCGACCGATCTATCCCTTGGGGCTACTTAAAAAAATAATATATCAACTACCAGTTATTCATATAAGTATTATGTATGATGATTCTACATACTGTTAGAAAAACATGATCGCAGAGCAATAAAATAAAAACAAATGCGGAAATAAAACATAGAAGATACACAATACAATAGAGACACAGATTTACGTGGTTCACCCAGTGTGGGATACAACCACCAGAGAAATTGTTAGGTCCTTCATTTTTATTATCCAACAAATGAAGGGATACAACCTACAACACACCTGTTGTAACTTCCTTTTCTTTCTCTCACAGTTTCCTCTCTCAGAATACAATATTCGCAATGATACATAGCCGCAATACATTTCCCTCATAAAAGAGGGTTTCCTTCTAGGGAAAAAAACCCTAACATAACTTCCACCATTAGATCTATGACCTTATAATGAACGGTCCAAATTTACTATGAAATTACAATATACATTTACAAGATAATTTTTCCTTCCAGGGCTTCGCCCCTAGACCCTACAAGGAAGGAAATCCCCCCCAACAACTCCCCCGCGTGGAGGGGTGTACAATCTTCCGAGGTGTAAAGTCTTCATGGGGTATAAACACAACTGAAAACAAAAACCTTTGAATCAGGAAGATAATCAGGATCCACAACCAACACATACATGAGTTCTCTTATCTTTGACCAAGTAGTAAATAGTCAGATATAATTAGAACCATTCAGATAGTTACACATTACAAGTGAATGGCCAAAAATATTATTGAACAATCACATAAGATAACACAATAAATGATCTTTGAAGCAATTCTATAA
>ML816773.1:58938-90534 GCA_009831015.1 Picea engelmannii | reverse complement strand
TTCCAGCCTTACTAAGTCCCTCAAGGCTTCTTCTTTCATTTTGCTCCCGAGTCCTCTGCAATTCCAGGAGACGTATTGCATTATTTATTTGGAGGGGGAGGGAGCCCACCTTTCGGTGTTTTCCCCGGTTTTGCTCCTGATCTAGTATGCACCATTTCCGGTATAGAAAGCTGAGTACCTTGGGCCACTTCCTTACTAGCTTGTTCCTCTCTGCGTTTCTTCTCGGATTTCCTACCTCTCTTTGGCTGCTCCGGGGTGCCTTTTGGGCTGCTTGCTTCTCCTTCTTCTTCGTCCTGGATCTCCGTGTCCGTATTCGAGTGCAGGCTAATGTAAGCATTGTCTAGGTTGGGTCTTTTAGTGGGAGAGCTTGCATCCAACGGAGCCAATGGGGGATCTGCGTCTCCCTCTGTACCCTCTGCAGGGCTAGGGTTAGATTGAGAGTTATCATGGACGTTATGAGCGTTTTGAGAGGGTTGACCTCCTTTTACGGATTCCTGATTCCTTTTATCCTTTCCTTTGGCATTGTTTGAGTTTTTCCCCCTTTTGACTTTCTGCCAACCTTCAGCTTCCTCTGTCCCAGTGGTCTGCTTTTTAGGGCAATTCCTTTGAAAGTGACCATGTTCCTGACAATTCCTGCATTTGAAAGGCAAATGTTCATAATCTAGCTTCTGGTAATGGGTCCACGGTCCGACCGAGAGTTTTACTGCTTCCGGAAGGCCTGCCTCCAAATCTACTTCCACACAGATTCTGGCACAGTTATACTGCCCTCTGTGGTCCGCTCTGTCAATGTACCTACCCACTGCATTACCTATCCTTTGCAGAGATTCCGAGTCCCAGCAATGCAACGGGAGGTTGGGTAATCTGACCCAAACCGGCACTTCTTTCGGCGTGTCCACCAGAGGGTCAAAATCCAGAGTCCATTTGTTCAAATATAGGCCCTGCGATCCCATGAAATAGGGACCATTCCTGAATATCAGGTCCCGATCCTTTTCTGAGATAAATTCGAAAACGAAAAACCCACGTCCCACCGAGTAGCAGGTAACCCCTTGTGTCAGGTTTGGTTTCCAGTTCCTCTGGATCCAGTCGTCAATGGTTTTGGAAGACGGCCAGAGGCCCATAAACTGACCCACGAGACCCCGCTGGGCCAGAGCAAGGGCGATTTTCATTGGTCTTGTTTCAGGAAGAACGATTTCCGGGATCTCCTCCAGTTTTTTTATGAATTTCGGGATCATTGGATCGGCCTTTCTTTTGCCGTTACTGTTGATCAATCTTCGAAAATCATCTTCGTCCGGGATCAGCGGAGGGGGGACCTCCGTCCCACCCCCAGGCACCGCCATGGAAACCCTCGCCCTCGAACCAGGCTCGAATCCGGCTCAATCGCTCAAACCCTCGATCGCATCCAAAAGCTCAACAATAAGGGTTAGGAAGAGTGCATGCTAACAGACCACTATCTAGTTGGTATACAAATTTTCTTTCCATTACCAATACTCTAGACTGTCCATTTTCCCACTAGAGGGAAGGCCTTTACTACCACTCTCCATATTATCGAACTATTCTTGGAAGATTTCAGAGGAGTTCGAAACCAATCTTCGACTAAGAGATTACCCAAGTACTTGGATTTCATGACCCTCCCCCATAGAGCATAGTTATGGGTGAGCCTCCATAGGCTTTTTCGGGCCAAGGCTTGACTAAAAAGATAGGAATTTTTAATCCCCCACCTACCCATGATTTTGGGCTTTGCTAAGAGGGACCATCACACCAAAGGAACACCATCCTTATGACGACTTCCATACCACAAGAATTAGAATCTTTTTTTCTGAAGTTTTGTCAAAATTCCCTTCGATATTTTTGCAATAGAATCCCAATACACAAGAATACTTTGAATAATCGACTTAAGAAGGATTAACCTTCCACCTCTAGATAACCAAAAAATAACCCACAACAAAATTTGAGCTTCAAATTTTTTGAAAAGCCACATCCAATCCTCAAACCCGTAGTCATTTGGATTTAGGATGAAACCCAACTACTTGAAACCTTTGTCAATGCTTTTCTTTTGGAACGACAAGGCAATATCCAAGATAGGAGTCAAGTATTCTTGAGGAAACAAATAATGCATGCACGACTTTGTCCAATTAATATCCATTCATGTGGCCTTGCAATAGAGATCGATAATGCATTTGATTTCTTGGAATTCATGATAATTACACATGCCAAACAAAAGAGCGTCATCAATGAAGAGAAGGTGTGAAAGAGTTTCAGATGGAGAGAGCTTAAGCCCTTTCAAAACGCCACAACTTCTTTCATTACTCATTAATTTACTGATCCCTTTTTCCACTAGAAGGCAGAGGAAAGGGGATAGAGGGAATCCTTGACGCAACCCTCGGGAGGCTCCAAAGAATTTCGAAGGGGACCCGTTTATCAACAACACAAAGGAGGCAAATTGGACACACCCCACAATCCAATTGATCGTAGCTAGGTTCATCCCCATTTGGACTAAAACCAGACGAAGAAAGGTCCAACTCACTTTGTCGTAGGCTTAGATAGATCCAACTTCAACATGACATAGGGAATTTTAGAAGTTTTAATAGAGTGCATTGCCTCTTGTGCCAGAGCTACCACATCATGGATTTGATGCTTAAAGAGAAAGCCAAAATGTTCCTCGGAGATGACTTCACTAAGAATTGGTTTGAGCATGTTTGCTATGAGTTTTGAAACCACATTATACACCACATTGCAACATGATATCGACCAATAGTCCTTAAAAGACATAGTGTCCTTCTTTTTTGGAATAAGGGATAAAAAGGTTGAGTTCATCGCTCCCAAAAAATTTCCACTACCCTTAGATTCCTAAACCACCTTCAACAAATCTTCTTTCAATGGATAAAAAAAACCTGTATAAAATTCAACTGAAAATCCATTCAGGCCAAGGCTTTCACCTTTCTTCATGACGAAGAGAGTTGCTTCAAGCTTCGCCTTTGATACTTAGGCTTCCAAATCTTTGTTCATTTATGTAGAGAAAACCTTAGGAAAAAGTTTCGAAACTGCCAACATTTCCAAGATAGGACATGCAAATGACTCCTTGAAAAGAGAGCTGGAATGTAACTTGGATGCTTCTGCTTTTTCCTCAAAAGTCTTAGCCAAAATTCAATCTAAATTAGAGATCTCCCTTATAGTATTGATGTTCTTCTGGTGATTGGAATAATTGTGAAGGAACTTAGTGTTGTTGTCCCCATTGGATAACCAAACTGCGTGGTTACGTAACCTCCACGAAGCTTCCTCTTTAGCCAAGAGGTCATGTCCGAGGCCAATCAAATCCTTCAAAGAAACCACCTCCTCATCAAAGAATATGCTCGAGATATTGGATTTATATAAGGATTCAATCTTGAGTTCAATCTCTTTAAGTGTTACATGAGAATGTTGATTAAAGTTCAACGCCCACTCTTTCGTCAACCTTTTAACCTTATGGAGATTGTCATGAAATTGTTTCATGTATGACTTATTTGCATCATTACGAAGGTGGGACCAATTAGAAAGGATTAATTTCATGTAATCATCTTTGGAAAACCAAATATGATTGAATTTTAGCAGAGCTAGAGGGAACTGCTCTTTGGGTTCCAATTTCAAAAGGATGGAAAGGTGGTTTGAAAGTCCACCAGAACTAATCCAAGATTTCATAGTCCATGGACCTTCAATCAAGGGTTCAAAAATCAAGAATGTGTCTAGCTGCTTAGACACCCCTTCATTCCCTTTCCTCCCATTTCTCTAAGTAGGTGTGAGATTGGGAGGTTCAAGATCAACCAGGTGACATTTTTCCAAAAGATGTGTGAAAAAACCTTCTAAAGCGTCCCTGTGAGGATGCACCCCCCAAAATTCCCTAAGAGATAAGGTAAAATCAAAGTCACCCCTAGGATGATGTTATCCCCAAAGAGGACACCAGAGGATAACAAATTGTCCCAAAAGGGTTGCTTGTTCGAATAGGGGCCATAGAGATTGATAAAAAAAAATGATGAGGCTAGATTCCGTGCTTCCAACTCCCCCATTATACCAGAGTTTAAAAAGGAGGTAAAAAGATATTTTAGGTAAGGAATCCATGTCATCACAAGTCCTCCAGAATGACCATCAAAGTCCAGGGAGAAAAATGACCAACCTTTCAGCCAGGGGGAAAGAGCCTCCACGACTCTTGCACCGATACAGATGGTTTCTTGAAGTAAAATAACATCCAGAACATAATATTTCACTGGCCTTCGAAGGGATAGCAACTTGGGTGCACCCCCTACCCCACGAATGTTAAAAGACAAGCAAATGATGTCTTACCCTTTACATGTGCATTGCCTGCTCTAAGGGCCTCAATAATAGTTTCTTGCTTACCAATTCTAATTTCTTTCTTCGCTTGAATTTGCGCGAAGGATATATGAGATTTATGTCCCACCAAGGAGCCCACCGATTTTTCCAGGGTGATGCCACCGATAATGGCCCCATCCTCTTTTGGTTTTAGGCAAGAATGAAGCATATAACCAGATGAGTGTGAGGGACTAAACTGTCTAAAAGTATCATAATCTTCTGAGGTTGCATGAAGGCTCTAAGAGGCCTCTCCAATGCTAGCCATCGTACTAGCAACAACGGGGACAACAGAGGGGGAGGGAATCTTTTTCATCTGGACCTTTTCGGGTGACGAAGGAAGAGTTGATGTCATAATGTGTTGGACAGGGCAAGAGGGGGGAGACCCACGTTCAACAGAAACCAACGATACAGGGATATCCAGGGGGTGAGGAATACCATCTTCTTCCAATACCTTGGTAATGGAGGGAGGGGAAAGGGAATCAAAGGGATTACCTTGGATATCCTCCATAGAAGAAGTCACAAAAGGAATAGTCTTCAATTCTGGAATTTGCACGCTTGCAACCTTTTTAGAAGAGTGCACTAATGACGGGAGTCCCTTCTTCTCTACAAACCGATTACTTAGGATTTCAAAATTTCTTAGGCAGTACCTTCATCTTGGGGAAAAGGACATCGATCCAAGGTATGCTAGACTTTATGGCAACCAAAACACCAGAAAGGGATACACCAATTGTCTATCTTTTGAACCCAAGAGAAATCATCAACAACCAACTTTATCTCTTCAAGAAGATCTTCCTTCATGTCTAAGTCAACTTGAATCTAGGCCCAACAAGGGTCCTTAGAATTCCAACCTGATAAATTTTCCCACTTTATTACCGATGAAATCTAGGGATCTTTTCCTGCCAAAAAATCATTGGGAGCCCCAAGAGTATAACCCAAGCTATCAGATAAGAAATTGGCTATGAACCCCCCATTCCTTTAACACCAACCCCAAGGGGCCCCAACTCCAATCACACTAAAAAATAAAACGTCTAAGTTTTGAAGAGGAAGCAACTCGGTCTGTAACCAATGATTGGAATCCAAGACTCTTCCAAATAGTACCTCAATCTCTCAGAATGAACAAACTTTCCACGGAAACGACCGACCGTCACTTTTCCCATCAAGTCCAGAGTGTTCTCCACTGGGACATCTTCCCCTAACACCATCCTAATTCTTTCTTTTCAGGCCCTAATGCACTTCTAGTTTCTCTTTGTCGGAGGGAATAAAGGCAATGAAGTTTGAACAAAGGGGCGAACAGACGAAGCAGACATTGGAACAGAGCGAGGAACGAGAGCACTATAATATTGATGGGGAGAGACTTCAATGCCACGCGAAGGAGAAGCAACTCCAAAATAAAGGCTACAACAATGTGATGGTACATCACCATGCATGGCATGAGGGCTAGCTGAAACTCCTGCACATCCTTCTGCGTTTGAAATGCCGCATGTCTCTCGTAAGGGTTAGAATTTTGTCGAGTATCTAGCCCGTCTATCCAACTATAGGGTAATAAACTCTGCATCCGGGCAAAATATTTTTCCTGACAAAAGGACATCTGCCTCGAAATCTACCTCGTTTTCTTCCATTATGTGCCAAGAAGATCACACAAATTACAGTAAAACCTTCATTCAATTCACCCTGTCATCTTTACCGCAGATAGGAGGTATTCCATAACCCTCGTCGGAAACGCTACCTTGGACCTTTTCTCTTCATACCGCAGGCCCAAAAAATCAACTTAATGGCGAAAAAATCATTTTAAATACTGCCAAGCCACACCAAATTGGTGTATGAGACCCCCTTGTTTGTGGGACAAGGGACCCCCCTCCGCCCAACGATACTAGTAAGGAGGTATACATACCCTACCCCCCTCTGGATTTGAACTTGTGACCTCTTAAGAGGAAACACATGATCTTAACCATTAGGCCCACTATATATATATATATATATATATTCACCAAAAAAACCATTATCTTACTATTCCATTAAGAATCAAAGATAAAAGTACATGTCTAACATAGTAAAATACTATGCTTCAGATCTCAAAAAGATATCCCTCCCAACCTTATACCTTATAATCAAACTATACAAAAACAAAGATCATGACCTTTTCCACCATGGAAACATATATTCTATACAAGTGTCAAAAACTTCTCATCTGAAAAATATTGCTTGCTAGTAGGTCACAAAACTTCATTAAAACACAACAAGCAAAATAAGATTCTCTAAAAAACATCTATATGGTCTCTAGAGACCACTTCACCATCTCTCAGTTCTTCATAATAACATATCCATGGAGAACTTGTAAGAGCCTCTTTGACATCTCGTCTACTTCAATGTTTAGTTCCATGTATATATGTGAAAACCCAATTATGTCGAAGGCAACGACGCAATCCAAGATTCTTTGACTCCAATGTTGATGAACGATACTTTTGATTTCGCCTTTGCCCAATATGCAATTAATGACCACCTGAGAATCTCCAAATACCTTAAAACAGTCCATACCCAACTTTAAAGCCAAAGTCAACAAATTCCACAAGCCCAACATCTTAGCTTTTGTATTCGTGCCCACACCTCCAACCATCCATCCTTTGAAATTACTAAAATGGTTTAGTTGTAAAACAAAACCTGCTCCACAAAATCCCCGTTGGGCCGCACCATCGAAAAATCCTTTGACAAGAAAATTCGTCATAGGTAGACCGGAAATAATCCTCTTAGATTTCAACTTAGGCAATTTTTGATGTTCATAGAAAGAGCATTTAATATTGTTAACCAAGATTTCCAAAGAATAATCCTTGTGGTTAAAAATTAGGGAGTTCTTGTAACACCAAATACCCCAACAGGTAAATCCCGAAAGAATCCTCAGAGAATTATACCTATTGAGCCAAAATTTTAAATCAAATTCCAAAGAAATCCCTCCCCAAACAACATTTGTATTCAATAAACATCGCAACATATGCCAAATGTTTTTTGTAAAAGGACAATGAACAAACATATGTTCAACAAATTCTTCATCTGACTTACAAAGGCAACAAACTCCAGGACCTTGCCATCCTCTTTTCCTCAACATATCCCAAGTCAGGATCTTTTTATTTAAACACAAAGACAATAAGCACTTCAAGTTTACAGGAAGATTCCAATTAAAAATATTCTCTGACCACCAAGGAGCTGGAACAACATTTATAAAATTAAAAATCATAGAGTATAAAGCATTTACTAAGACAAAACCCGATGGATACCCTTTCCATACTATACTATCAACTGTAGTGCCCAAACAAATTCCTGCCCTACGAAGGCCATCAATATAAGCATCCCAACAAATGCTCAAGAAACCACTTAATCCCAAAGTCCGTGCCAAAATCCAGACTAGAGATCCTCCAAATATAGATCAACTTCCCAAACATTGATCTAGGGTTTGAATGCCTAAGGAGTTCAAATAACTCACCATCAAATTAGGTAGTAAGTAGCTATCTTCCCCTCCAATGAAAGGATCGATCCCAACACGAACCAACCTTCCATTACCGATCTTCCATGCAACCAACTGCCCTATCCAATGAAAATGTTTGACAAAACCGTGCCAAACAATGGAACCACCAATAGGATTGTTAGCATAATTTTTGATCCAATCGACCAAGGATTTCCTTCAAAAGTATTTGGCCCTTAAGATTTCTCGCCACATGCATTTACCACTCAGACCAATCCATATTGTCTTTAAAACAAGAGAAATATTAAACCATTTAATATTTTTGATGCCCCAACCACCCAAAACTTTTGGCTTTGAGATTGACTCCCAAGAAGTTAGGTGTATTTTACTCTTTTGATTTATTGCACCCGACCACAAGAACTGAAAAATCTTACTTCGAATAGTCTTAATGATGGACGAGGGGACCACAACCAAATAGAATCAATACACAGGAATGCCAGACAATACATAATTGACAAGGGTAATTCTGACACCCAAAGATAACCATCTATAACACCACACATTTATTCTGTGCTCAACGTTTTTAATAAGCCAATACCAATCCTTGACCAAATACTTATTTGGTTTTAACAAGAAGCCTAGGTATTTCATACCGAATTCAAAGTCTCTCCATCATTAAAAAGCAAAAAACTCTGAATTTGATTTAAAATCTCCAGGCTAATATCATGACAAATACAAGTGGATTTTGAGGGACTCACTTCCATATCAATCGCTTCACAAAACAACTTAAATATAGTTGAGAGTTCATGCCATTCACTAACATTTCCATTGCCAAAAATCATGATATCGTCCACAAACAACAAGTGAGTAATGAAATTCCCAGAACAAAGTTTAATGCGAGATAACTTACCATCTCGTTTTTCATTCTTAATCAGGATAGTCAACCTTTCAATAACCAAGAGAAAAGCAAGGGGTAACCATGTCGAGTGCCTCTACTTCCTTTGAAAAAATTTGTAGGATTCCCATTGATAAGTACAAAGAAACAGATAGAAGAAACATTGCCCATAATCTAGTTTCTAACATTTAATGGGAGATCGATTTGTAGGAGAACCAATCTTAGGAAATTCCAATTTACTCAATCATACACTTTCACAAGATCCATTTTAAGAATCAAAGCCTTCAACTTTTTTGTTTTGATTGAATGCAAACCCTCCTGTGCCAGTCCTATAGCTTCCATAATATGTCGATTCTCAAGAAACACAAACTGTTCTTTGCTCATAAAATGAGTAAAAAAAGATTTTATTTTGTTTGCAATGATCTTAGAGTTTAGTTTATAAATGAGGTTACAAAGGGAAATTGATCTAAAATCCTTAAAAGACTTGGGTGCACCAGATTTCAAAATAATAGAAATAAATGTAGAATTTATTGCTCTCGATGTATTCCCAAATTGCCTAATCTCCTCAACCATATCGACCAAGTCCTTGCCCAAAATGTCGAAAAAACTCCACAGGCCAACCGTCTGGATCATGAATCTTAGATTTTGCAAAACTTTTAAAAGAAGATTCCACCCCTTCCAACGAAACTACCTTCCCAATTAAACCACCTTCCACATCTGTAAAAAACCTTGGGTATTGTTGAACGACACGCAATTGAGAAATAATATTATCATTCCCAGAATCCCTAAATAGCTCAGAAAAATGTTTGATAGCTTCATTGTGCAAATCCTTTGAAGAACTCACCTAACATTCACCATCAGTGAAAATGTCCCATATAGTATTATGTTTTCTTTTGTAATCTGCATAAACATGAAATAATTTTGTATTGTTATCCCCCTGTTTTTTATCTAGATAGCCCGACTTTTTAATTGTCAAGTGTCTTCCTCAATTTTCAGTATCTCAACTTTTCTGCTACTTAAATACTTTAATTTGTCTAAATTCCTTTTAGAGAAAACACCATCGAAGTTCCCAACCAAAATGTCTTCAATTTCATCCCAAATTTCAACCAATTCCATTTGTAAGCCCTTCTTTTTTTCCTTTTCCCATGAGATAACTCGTTTCTTTAGAGAAGAAAGTTTTCTAACTAATTTTCTCATTGCCAATTCCTCAGGATCCAAATCCACCTTTGCCCAATGCAAACGAACAAGTTCAAGGAAATTACAGTTGTCCAACTAGACCTCATTAAACTTAAAATGTTACATGTGCATTATAGATTCCACTTCAAACTGAAGACACATTGGATAATGATCAGAAATGTTTGAGTTCACAACCAAGGATCTAACCCTATCCATCTTACCCATAAGATCTTCTACCACAAGGAATCTATCCAACCTTTTTCCAATCCTCCCTGAATCACTCCTCCCATTTCTCCATGTAGGAGTAAGTTTTCCAGGAAGCATATCAATTAGTCTATAATCAACCATCATCGGACCAAAGTATCCAACCAAAGCATCCGGTCTAGCACGACCTTCCCAGATCTCACTAGAGGCCACCACAAAGTTTAGATCACCACAAAAGAGGAGACCAAGATTGGAAAGAATACCACTATGTTGTATCATGTCCCAATATCCCTATCTCCCAGAAAAAAGGGCATAACAATTGACTACCCTTATTACATCGTTCAATCCCCTAATCCTCCCTTCAAGAAGCAACCCTGCACAACACAAGAAAGCCTTGATAAAAAGAAAAAAAGAAAAAAAAGTGTATTCCAGATAGCACAAAGACCTCCAGACAACCCCTAAGCCCCAATGACACAAACTTCCCATCCAGGAAACACCTTCATAAAAACTTCACAAGCCTTACTAGCCTCACACATTGTCTCTTGTATTAACACCACATCTGGACGCAACTTCTTAAACAATCTCTTAAGGGATAATAGTGTGGGAGCACCCCCAACTCCCCTAACATTGAAAGAAACCATTATCATTTGTTCAACTCTCTAAAGGGCATATTAGCTCTAAGGGCCCTTAAATATGAATCTGTGGGAAGGGGGGAGGGGGATACATTCCTCAATCTATCAGATATAGGAATATATCTGGGATCTTGAATCAATTTCTCAACATCCATAAATTCTTCATTATCTTTACTCCTTCCTTTTTTTCTTTTTCCTAATTGTCACATTTTTGCACCGAATATAATTTATAGGTTCAATCCCTACTTTGGATGATTGTTTGTCAAAAAAAACCTTGAGCAGTTGGAGTTCCGCCACATCTTTCAAAGATGAAGAAAGGGATTGACCAGAAAGACTGTTAAGCAAAACCTCATTGGAGTGGTTTAAATTCTGATAAAAAAAAGTCCGACAGATGGCTCTTTGGTCCAAATCTAAGTTTAAAGAAGAGATATTGGACACCAAGGAAGAATTAGTTGGGATGCCAGAGCCCAAAACTGTCGAGGAAGGAAAAGGGGAAGAAAGGTTCCCAATCAAACTATATCCCTTAGGGATAGGGTCAGAAGAGGTAAGAGACAATTGGAGATCATGGTCCCCCAAGGAGTCCATATCAGGCATCCTACCATTAATCTTATAAAAGTCTTCAACATTCTCTATAAATTTCGACTCCAACTGATTTAGTTGACTAGTAACACCAGAACATAGAGAAATAGAATTACCATGAAGAACATCCTTTTCTCCAGTCTCCATAGCTATATCTGGCATACCAGTCTTCAAAGCCCATGATTCCTCCAAGCCCACCCGTTTCGACAAATCACAAACATGTGATACGTCGTCCTGAGACCTAACAGACTGGTCTTGGCTTGAATCCAGACATTTATCCTTCAGACCCTTCACAGAATCAGCTTCAACCAAAGACTGACCCGTGCAAGAATATCTAAGATGACCCGTCATCCGAAAAAAATGACATCTTAAAGGAATGCCGAGATAATCCATCTTTTGAACAAAGGATAATTTTCCCCAACAAATATCAACCTCTTTTGACAATCCTCCTGCGACTTGGAATTCCACAAGTACCCTTGCCATCTTTCGATCTGGAGAGAATAGGGAAACCTCATCCAACGAAATAATTTTTTCAACCGTATTAGCAAGCTCAACCAGAAAATCTTTAGACCAGAGATGTAAAGGAAGACCAGGGAGCAACTTCCACAAGTGTCTCTTGAGAATGGGCTCACTAAGTGGATTGGAAGCAACATTCCACCTCTAAAGAAAAAAAGATCATTTTCCAAGCACCCACGATCTGTCTAAAACCCTCTGCACGTCTGAGTCCTTCATAAACTAGAAACATACCCAACCCTTCATTAGGGTTAAATACCCGTGACAATAACCCAGAAAGGGTTTCCACTCTTCATTTATCAAATTGATGACTTCTCCCCTGATAAGAGAGATGTATTCAAATCTACCCACAAGGGCACGATTGAACAGAGCCTCAACCCTATCCAGCCCAATGTCTTCCCCCATAACCATCGAATATCTCTTAGCACGCACTTTAAACACCTTTGAAACTCGATTCTTCTTGGCCTTAGCTCCAACCAGTTTCTTCCTACCGATCACTTATGCGCCTGCACTATGATCTGTTTCCTGGCCCGAGGACCTCCCCACACTAGCATATGGATGCACAAACCCTTTCGGCCGCAGCATGGAAAATGAAGGGTTTGGAGAAGGGTTTACTTGCTCCAACAAAACCTCAGATCGAATCGAGAAAAGTGTTTGAGGAGTCACATCACCTGATCTCACGACAAATCCTGCCATCTTGGCTCCACACATGGCCTAAAAATGCGACAGATCTTCAACCTAAACTACAGTACCCACTCCACACCTCACCAAGTCTTCAGCCTTTCCAGCATACACCCCGCCAAACCCGCTCCATATTATATTTGTTCATTACCACCTCTATCAACCAAGATCCTTAACCCTATCCTACAATTATATATAGGAAAAACAAAAATAAATAAATGAATTTCAATTATTATTACATATAAGATACGTGATAAAATAATATAAAATATATTTATAATTTGATTGAGAAAAATAAATGTAATATTTATGAATTAAAATAAAATATAAATAAAATTCTTATGTAAAATGGAAAAAAAAACACCAATATATTAAGTTTTTTTGTAAGCTAGAGATTTCTATTACCTTCTAAAAAAAAAGATCCAGATACATAGCAATAGACCTGATGTCAGAGCTGCTAATAATGGAAACCAACTCCAACATTAGGTCTGAAATGTCTTCTCCGTGGGCCAAAATTGATATCCATAATACCATTGTATTGTCTATAAAGCAGACATATATATAAAATAAACGCAGAAACTATGAAAACTAAGAGTAAAAGAGAAACATAGAGCACAGTTGGGTGGACTGATCAAACTCCTAATGGGCTGCCACTACCATTGCACTAGGGAGAATCCGACCAAACTGGGACAACAACTCGCTGGCATGACCTCTTGGTAAAACTGGGACAACAACTCGCTGGCATGACCTCTTGGTAAAACTGGGACAACAACTCACTGGCATGACCACTCTTGGTAATGCTTGCTTGGTTGTGGGGTGGAGAGTAGATTATAAAGCTCCCCGATTTTGTGTTCCATCATCTCCTGAAAAAATTGTTGTTCCACTATGTCCCTTCGAAGGTCAAAGATCAACTCAAGCAGATCGTCTGGAGATTTTGCACCTTGATCCGGAGGGCTGGAGCCTGGAGCCTACATTATCCCTCTTGGGCACATGAGTGGTCACTTCTTGATGAACAATCCTCTCAGTAGGCGCAACGTGGACGTCCTCATTGTCCTAGTCCAGAATCGATGACAATTCCTCCTCCACGACCTCATATCCCAATGCTTCTTCTTCAAGAGGGATTTCCGACAAGTCTTTGTCTTCTTCCATTTGATTCAATGTCCGATAGGCTGAGCTAGAGTCATTGGATGAGGGAGAAAGATTTATGCGTTGACTTGAATAACTACGAAAAGTGCCACTACCTTTGCAGACCTTGCCCCTTTCACGAGGCATGTTGCAAGGAGGGAAAAAATTCAACACACTATCGAGAAATAACCAGGAACAACTGGAAGCTTGAAGCCACAAGATTAGAATGGATTGAAGCGCCTTGCTTCTCCCAACATCGGATGGCAAGGGCTCGACGAAGTCTGTGCTAATGGTGAGTGTACCCATTTCTAGGTCTTGAGCAATTAAAGCATCCATAACCGTATCATAAACGCCTTTCGTAGGAGCAGTACCAAGTCTAGCATAGCTAGTCGACGACGTAACCAAAAGCATTAAGTCTTGCACGAGGGAATGATCTCGATTATATGAGCCTGCATTAGCAACCTATCTCAAATGATGAGCCAAGCGCCTAGTGGTTGCACAGAGTGCCAAGTAGTGTGATGCCATGATTGATCAAGGGACACCCCATCGGGGAACCAATATATTAAATTAAAAAAACAAAACATAATAATAAAATTTATTGTACTGCCTCCTTCCGGCAATATATAGCAATGATTTAGTGAATTCACTTTGACTTCAAAATTTTTGTAAAGAACCTAATGTATAACATAAGAAACTTAAAATTTTATTTTTTAATATGTAAAAAAGCTTAGTTTTCTTACATTTCATTAGCTGATAATTTTATAGTGTTATTGCAACCTTCATTTATTTCGAGGTTTCAAGCAGTGAAGTGTAGTACACAGGTGGTGGAGTGTAGTATGCAGCCTTTACGTTGACTAAGGCTGCTCATACTGCCTCTGACACAAACTCTTAGGAGGCAGTATGAACAGTCTTGCTGCCCTTGTTAAATATGAAAATATTTGTTCTCTATTTTTGTAAAGTGTTTAATCGATAGAAAAGAAACATAGATCTAAGCTTATTTTCATAAATTTCAAAATTAACTTGCTTAAAACAGCAAGTTAATTCTACCTGAATTGTTATTCTCGAGTTGTAATATTTATCCAACTGTTTTTCATATGCACCATTCTCCATCGAAAAAAATTGTAGATATGTTGCCAAGACGCTAATTTGTTCTTTAAAAACCAAAATTCAAACCTTGAAAATTGCTCAGTGCTCATGACAAAATAGTTCACACCTACACAGGAAATGATGATGTTCTGGTATAGAGCGCACATGCCTGTCTGCAGGTTAAGTACAAATATTTTTAGCTCAGCGCGCAAAAGGAATGAGTGTAGATTTGCCAGGTCGAGATAACGAGGTTGAAATATAACACGCAAAAGAAACGTCGCCTGAGAGATTCGAACTCTCGCGGGGAAACCCCATGCACTTAGCAGGCACACGCCTTAACCACTCGGCCAAAGCGACGGATATATTTATTGAATTCAAAATCTGTTTTTGTGTGAAAGTGAATGAATTCTGGAAACGGTAACGACTAGTCGGCCAAAGCGACGGATATATTTAAGGAATTCAAATTTTTTTTTTTGTGTGAAAGTGAATGTCAGGCAACAAACGTTCGTGAGAAGGAGAACTAAATTCTGGAAACGGTAACGACTAGTTTGCCATAATCTGTTATAGAAAGAACGAACAATTACTCGCATAGGCGCACAACATGAAGCTGAAAAATGCATTGGAGATACGGGGTATCAAAACCCCGTACCTCTCGCATGCAAAGCGAGCGCTCTACCATTTGAGCTACATCCCCATTATGTTACCATTGGAATTGACATCTTTGATCTCTTTTATTTAAAGTGTCAAATGAAATTTTCATACCAAACACAAAATAGTGGGATTCCCATATTCTCTTTTCACATCTTGTATCATTTTGTAATTCAATGCAGCCAAAAATAACAACGATCGCATGAAGTTTGACTCTAGATGAGCTCTATGTGATTCCGTGGGTACCTTTACTTACTTTGTTCCTTGTTATTAGTTTAAGCATTCAATGTAAGTAATGAATTTTATGTGTTAATTGGGTTTTGTTCGGGTAGTTGAAAAGAATGATTGTTATCCTCCTCACTCAGGGTCAATTTTGCAAGTGACATGTTGAGCTCTTAACAAGTATATTATTGTAATGGCTTTAAGGAGGCATGTCGTTGATCGACCTTGTACCCCAAGATTCTAGGATTTACCCTAAATATCATTCTCAAAATGAGAAAAAATGCAATGTCGAAACAATCACAGACTCTGTTTCACCAAAGCTATCAAGATGGAGATAAAGTTTTTATACATATCAGGCTAAGTAAAAGTATCATTTTGTTTGGGAAGGGGACAAAGTTGTCACTTTGATTTATAAGGTCGTTTAAAATTTTGAGTATAATTGGACCATTTGCATATCATCTTGTATTGCCACCCCAATTGCATAAAGCTCATGATGATTTTCATGTATCAATACTACAAAATTATTTATCTAAGGAATTTCATATACTTCAATGGAAATAAATACATGTTTCAAATGAGGGAACCTACATGGTCAAGTCTTCATGTATATTGGACTAGAGAGCTCGACCCCTTAGGAACTACTTGGTGCAATGAAATAAATACAACCGATGATATCCTATTTAAAAGGATGCAAAGACTGTGCATTGATATTACCCTGAACTTTTTACTTGATTATGACTTTGGGATGAAGTTTATTGAAGGGTGGGTGTATGTAACACCCCACATTTTGGCCTTAAGGATCTACAACTCTAATTTTTACTTATTTTAGTAATTCATTTGCTTAGTATCTTTTTAGACTCATTTAAACTGATGAATAAATTTAATATGTGGATATTTGGACTTATTTATGTGTTTATGGTATATGATTTTATATTTTAATTATGATCATAGTTATGTGATTTCATTCAAACATGTGAATACAAATATGAGATTTTGGTACAAGGATACCGATTCAAAATTTATGTTATATGTATATGGATGTGATGCATGGTGTAATGAATATACGTTTCTTTCTTGAATATTAGTACATGAGATGGTTTATCACATTAAATTGTTATATTTCTATATGGTTGGGAGTTATTAATAAGCTAGCCTACAGGTTGATGGGCTATGAAATAGTTGAATGGTTATAGTGCCGAGATAACTTGGATATCATAGAAATTAAGAAGATCGTTGTATCACATAAGTTTTACTCATGATGTAATTTATGCTTTCAAACACTACTGTGACTTATGGAAAAGTGTGATTTTGACATGATGCATGACTTGCTTAGAATGGTTATTCAATTATGTGCATTAAAATATTTAAAAATAGACATTCAATGACTTATTAAAATATTTAAAAATAGGCATTCAATGACTTATTCAATTGTTGGTGTTGTGCATGGTTGGATATGATTAAATTTAATGGGAGGTTAAATATATTGCATGTGATGAAATGTATTACTTGGGATATGAAGAATGGTTGGTGTTGTGCATGGTTGGATATGATTAAATTTAATGGGAGGTTAAATATATTGCATGTGATGAAATTTATTACTTGGGATATGAAGAATTGACCACTTTCCCAAGGAATCTTGGAGGGCAAGCCAAATCAGATCTAGTGATGTCATAGTGGGTTGGGGTATCATATATTTGGGGAAATGAAGAAGTGCATAAATAGGAGGAAGAAATGAGTCTTGGGGTGTCATATTTAATGTATATTCTACTAGACTAATCTTGAGTGTTTGGAATAGATTATTTATGTATTATATTTTATTGGAGTGATTATTTGGTAGTGTTGTTCTTGGATCCCTAAGCATAGAAGGATATGAAACTAAATGGTTCTTTGGAGCTAGGAAGCTAGATAAGTTCTTGGTTGGTAAGGAGGATAATTATTTCACTCTATGTAAGTGGAAAGGAAAACTTTGGAGATACTTTCTACATGTTGGATTAGAATACAACCAAGGACAATACAAAATGAGTAAAGAGATATTTTCCCTAATTGTTTACTATGTTTGTTGTTTAAAAATTGCTAAAAGAATGTTGCAAAATTCTTAGTTAAATGTCAAATTACATAACATTTATTTATATGAATCAACCATTCATATATTTGGTTTTTGTAACTAGTAGGTTCATATTATGTTCTAATTCTAGAGTATTGTAGGTAGCAATGAAATTTTAAACTAAGTGATTATAGCTATCACAACCTAGGTTGTAGTTGAATTAATAAGAAATACATATTAGATTAAGTAACTTTAACAGTAGTAGCTCTCATAGGTTTGTTAATTCTAGGAAGGGTGATACACCCTAGGATGAATCAACAACATGAAAGATTGGAGCCAAGCTAGTTACAAGAGATCCCTTTAAAGGTGTTGAGATTACAGTTGCAAGAAACCTAGGGGAGTGAGAGAGGTGGAAGGAGTTTGATCGCTATTTTCAATGTGTAAATGCAAATTAGGGTTTTCAAAAATACAAGATCCCAAAAGACTTGAAGACTATTTGAAAACATGAATAGAATGGTATAAATAAACAAGGGAACAACTTAAAGGGATAGGTGTACATTAGGTTAGATATTGGAGGGTTCAAGTCATACATAAAAATTCTACCATGACTTTTGACTTTGTGATGTGGGTTTGGTAAAACTATGTTGAGGATATTAGAACCTAAAATGACTCTTTTTTATGCATGTTGTGGACCATGGAACTTGTTATCACTCCGTAAAATGGTCTTGTCCAAATTGGTTTCTGACTTAGACCTAAACAGAGTCTGCTAAAAAATGGTGTCAAACTCTAGGTCGACAATGCTTTGAGCGTTGTCTTTGGGCAAGGACAGACTTCTGTCCAGGAAATAGAAAGGGTCTGACGCCTACTCTCTAGCCTTGTGCAGTATCTTCTCAGGGTCGTATACAAGCTCATAGGGGTTTGGGTCAGGATTAGCTCTGGTATAAAACGTCTTTGGAGCCAGTTTTCCTGAATAGTGCTACTTGGGGGCTACTGGTTTGTTTGGACTAGAGTCACCAGGGTAAAGGTTTCAGCTGGTATGGGTGTTTGTCCCTCTGTTACCCTCAGGGGCCAAACTGCAACGTTTGTCGTTCTCCAAGGGAAAATCTCTTCAACTTCGTTCCCCGACAGCGGCGCCAGAATGTTAGCACTCCGTAAATCTATTTGGCCAATGAACATACGACAAAGGTAACTTTTTCAACCAACTTTGAGACCCAAAACTAGCCCTTCGGATCTGGAGAGGGCTCTCTCAGAAATGGCGAAGTCTCCGCACAGGATATGGCTTTGCGAATAGTGGCTATATTTAACATCGATAATAAAATGTTTCTGGTTATATTGGCGCAGAAAAGTAAAACTCGGGCTATGGGGTCGATCTGAGGAAGAGACAGAACAAATGACTCAGTGACTGGATTCGAGAGGGAAAGGCTAGGCGAGCAACAACCTTCAGTGTAAATCGTAAAGTGCGGTGGGAGAAAAAACACAAGAAGTAACTCAAGAGCGCCAATGTGGACGAGTTCGGAGTTAGCTTGAGAGGAAAACATTTTTTCTAAGTGGCGCGAACAAGGGGCGCAGTACAACGGATCCGCAAGTTCAAAAATTCATTATGAAATAGACGATATGAGATATGAAATAAAAGATAACAGGAAGCACATACACAGAGAAAGAGACACAATGCATCCAACTATCACAACTAGAATCTTTTCATCAAATCACAGGACCTTTGCATTAAATTTCGGTCAAGACTCGGACTTCATACAATAGCATTTGTTTTTCAAAAATTTCCAACCAACCTGGCTTACATCGAAAATATGAAATATATAAGCGAGTGTGTCGCTTGGGCTGCCCTGCTTTCTAACTGCAAAACCTAGACTAGGAAAAATCGTGCCACATGCGCCAGAAACTCTTCAAATGACACTATCTAAAAATAGCAACAATCATTTATGTCTACTAACAACTGCCTTCGGGTTCTCCACGTGGTCTGATCGTCGGTCAGGATTCGATGTAGGAAAAAAGTGTCGTTGTATCTCTTGATCGGGCATCCCAACGAACAGGTGTCTATCCAAAACTTGTTGTTTGCAACGTTGGTTTCGCCTTCCGTCATGCGTCTATTAGTTGGAGAGTTGTGCACAACAACAACTGTTCAATTCTCGTGACCGTTATCAAAATGGTGAGATGTTTTAGAGGACGCATATCACTCAAAACTGTTGTGAAGAACAAATTCGCCCGTTAAGCTTTATCTCCTTGTGCCCTGGCAAGAGCCACGCAAACTCCCAGTTCGGCTGCCCCGCGCTCTTCGGGATGCTCCGTGTGCTTTTCCTCTGCCAGCCTTTGTGCCTCTCACAACTGGACAATAACTTTATGAGCTTCTCTAAGTTGCATTTTCAGCCACGCCACGTTCACTCCGCGGTTTTTGTCGCTATTTGTCATTTGAATTCCCTATTCTCCTGGTACAGCTTGGAAATAGCCAACTTTGCTTGCTTCAACTGTTGAGATGGCGTTTCCTCATTCGTTCCCATGGCTCATGCCTTCCTTGTTCTGATCCTGTATTCTGGGCTCAAATATTCGACAAGCTCTAGCTAGGTGACGCGCCTGAGTAGTCCTTCAGCTGTCGGTCCGTCGTGCGGTCCTTCTGGAATTTGAACCTTCATGGTCTCCCTGCTCTTTCTCGGTCGACCTCTCCTCCGAGGCAGTTGTTGTTCAGAGGAGGAGGCTCATGCCATCTCCCTCTTCTATGTGAATTTCTCTGATTCAACTGTCCCACGTCTTAAACTGATCTCTTTTGTAGGTGAAAGAATGGTTTCCTCTACATCTTTGGGAATGGTTGTTGTAGGCGCGAAAGAATCCCAATCTCTTTGAGGTTCGGACCTTGCGGTCCTGCCGCTCCGCGCGCCCTTTCCTGTACTCTGAGGAGCCGTCATGGTGTGACCAAGGTATACCTCGCGCACAACTTTGAACGAATGTATCGGGGAGCAATTCTGAAACAATTGAACTGGCAAAGGAAAAACTGCGAAAAACAAGTTGAACTAGGTTCTACGACTCGAGAGCACGCTGAGCATTTGAGATTTATAGCGAATCAGCCGAGAGAGGAAAACATGCAGGAAATGAATGAATTTATGGCAACGAGATGTTTCAAGTCGACCTTCAGGTTGTTCATGGCAAATCCTGATGTGTGGAGTGCAGGTGATACAACTTGTTGTGCATGGATAATACGAACGCTGCAATTCTTCATTCCTTCGGCCCTCATGATGAACTGATAATAATTGTGGCACTTGCTGACATGACCTTATATTAACCATTTGACTTAACATGGGTACGTAGGACTGGCTTTTAATGGGATTCGACCTTTTGGGAAAAGACATGCTCGTACTACGTATACAGTTTCCGACTCTGACACCCTTTCCCATTTCCAAGGGCCAACCGACCATTTGCTGAATTCACCCTCACTGTGCTACGTACCCGATTTCACATGTTTGGGTGCATGGGTCGTGACGTGACTCAAAATCGACTCTAAATGGAAAGAAAAGTGGCGGCACTAACAGAACTAATACTATTTCAGTCTAAATATTAGATAAGAATAATGAGGTTTGACTCAACTTGACTCCATCAATAGCAAGTCCAAATAGATTTGAACTACCATGGACTCAAAATGAGGTATCCTAAGTGACCATGGACCCATGAAGTTAGAAAATATCCCAAATGGATGTCTAGGGGATCAAAATGAGCCAAACTGATTACCAAGGGAGAAAACCCAAGGGAAGAGAAGGCACCTAAGGATCCAACCTAAGTGTTAGACATCCTATAGAGATCCCACATATAGGCTATGATGAGGAGGACTCCAGGGACATGGTCCACTTCATATAAGTCCTTGATTATCATCATTGAGTGATTCACATATCAATTCATCACATGAGTGGACCACACAATGCACCTCTTAATGAGTAGGCTCATGTGAGTACCCAAGTGCAATTTTCATACACTATATGAGTAATATAAATTTGCGATTTTTTTCACAAAGGATTGAGTAACCCTTTTAGTTGGATCCATCTCGAATAAACAATTACAAAGTGTTGTCAAAAATATAATAATCATGAACTGAGAATATATATGTAGAAGTATTAGTTCTCACTTCCAATAGTGAAAAATTATAAATGTTTTCCATAAAAGGTTGGATGGCTCTTTTAGTAGGATTGATCTCATATTTTCCATTATAAGTTGTTGACAAATCCTTCTAGTAGTAACCATGTGTGATAATGTATGAATAAAGGTTGACTAACCCTTCTAGTAGTAGCCATTTGTAAATAAATTTTATAAGGTTCGATTGACCCTTCTACTAGAGCCATTTAGAATTATATTTTGAGAAGTTTCAATCAACCCTTCCTCGTATAGACAATAATTGTGATCATATAAAGATTTTGGACAGCTATATTAAACATGAAATTCTATAAGGGTACCTATATGTGAAATCTATTACTAAAGTGTGAATATATATGTAGAAGGGTTAGGCATCCATTATACTAGTAGAATAGTATCTATGCATAAAAGACATTACTTAAGTAAATATATATGTAGAAGGCTTGGTCGTCCCTTCCAATAGTAGAATATTATTTTCACGTGAAAGATATGAATTAAGCGATAATATATATGTAGAATGGTCATCCTTACCTTCTAGTAGGATAAATTTTCAATTCCTCTTTAAAAGTATTAGGTGATCCTCCTAGAATAAGTGATTTGGGGTTTTCTTTGATAAGTTTTAATGAAACCATATAGTAGTTGCAAAATGAAAACGTTTAAGTAGAAGGGTTAGCTTTCCCTTCTACCAATAGTAGATTATGAATTATTTTCACAAGTTTCATCCCCTCTTATATATGCATGATCTAAAGTTATGCAAATGAAAATATAGTTGTATCGTGTCCACCAAAAAAATATATATTTCATTATTGTCTATCATAATTATTTTGTAATTGGCTTTATTTTTCCTACAAAAAGTTTTAAACTTGTTTGGCAAGCATGGGAGACAACATACATTATTTATCACTTCAAGTTTTAATTATTTTGGGCAAAATATCAAGTTTGATAATGAATAAATATCTAATAATTTCTTGACTACACTATAGATACATGATACAAGTATGAATATTCAACTAATATTTCTCTTCCAAACTGATATATCATCATGTTATGATAATTATCTTGATGATGTTTTTCATCTCGATGAATCGTTGAGAAGGTACATTAAAAAAATATATACAAGGGACTTCCCTCCATACTAAAAGTGTGAACTTATATCATCCATTTGCATAGAGCATTCCATCTCCATGGCCCTAACATTCTTCTTCTCCAAATCGTGAGAATTTAGATGGACATAATTGGACTTTTATATATCTAACAAAGTTTGTAACGACCTTCTCCAACCATCCCTCATATTAACTCAATATTTAAGTTGATACAAATGCAAACATATATGTAACTTGCCCATAATAACAATGATCTTCCATTAATATTGTCTATGATATTTAGTTGTGTAAGTAAGACTATTTTCCTATGAGGTCTTTGCTAAGAAGGAGAGACAAGAAACATTATTCGCCACTGTTAAGCCCCCTAGTCATATCTCTCATTCATAATTATTACACTAATTATAGTTAATGTAGGCTTATCATTATCTGTTACCCCTCCTTGTCTCTTATATATACATCAAGAAGACCTATTAATCATCTTATCTTGTGCATTTGATATCTTGTAACATGATTTAACCCCTTGAATCAAATTCTCAATATTCACTCTTTTACTTGATTTAGGCATGGAAGTACTAAATTATTTTTTTCATGCTTATTTGGTTATTTGGTCCATAACATTTGGTATCAAAGTGTAAAATCCATTGTTTTTATCCCTCTATACATGTTTTTTCTTTTTCCTTAACCTCACATCACTCAGGCATAGACAAGTGATGTAGAGAGTAACATGTGCAAGGGTATCTATGCATCCCCTCATTGGACTCCATACTCTACACTCTAGAATTATTTGCCCCTTCGTTATCTTAACAAACCTTTTTGGATCAATGTGTAATCATGAATGCTCCATGAGTTAATATTTGGCCTCGTGACTATTTGAAACCCTTAATGGGTTCAACATTCAAAGTGAATCCCTTATTTATCCTTTCTGGTATCATATAGTCACATGCTAAAAAAAAACTCAAATAAAGCATGAAATCTAATTGAAAATAAGTCGAATAATAAGTAACTATTTTTTATTGATGCAGTATTGCTTGAATCCCATTGATGCTCTTGCATCAAATGCCCTGGTTTCAAATTTATGAGCATTATGTTCAGACGTTTTGGGATCACAAATTCATTGGATGAGGATGGTCACCCAATTCATCCAAGTTCTTCCTCTAAGATTCACGATGAATCTTTAGGATTCCTACCTTTCTAAAGAACTAAAATTCCTTTTTATGTCTTTCTCCTCGTTGTTTTGTGTAATAAACCCAATACCCTCTATGCTCTACTGAGGATATATGGTACTCAAACCACTCAAATTCACCAAATTTTTGTGTTGTTACCATATCTCATTGTTATGTTATTAACTAATTAACATGTGTAATCATGACAATACATGTTTATGCAACATAATGTAACCATTCAATTATCGATGAGACCATAACTTATAAATGCATGATAATACATGCAATTAGAACCGAAAATACTGGAAACTAATTCAATTCATAACAATATAGAAAATCATTTAACATATTCATCAACATACTAAGAACACTTATCCTATGGAAATATTTCACCAACTAGTTGTAGAAGAAGGACATTCCACCAAACCATATTATCTCTACTGCACTTAATATCTATACAACAAAGGCCACCCCCAAGCTAAGGACAGAATCCACAAGGGTGAATTATTTATGGATAGATCTAAGTCCATTCAGTACACATCCCAATCCCTAGGTTTTACAAGTCTAATTCACTCTACAATAGTCCCAATCTACCAGCCCTCTTTCCCCCTCAACTTGCACAACCCAGGGAATGGGATCCCCTTCTCTGCTAAATACTCCCTCAGGTTCTCCCTCAGGTTATGCCACCTCTCTCCAAGGCTTCAATATGGGATAGCCAAGAAATATCACTATTGGGATTCCATGGATTATCAAATATAGTTAAATTTACTCAATAGTAGCAATTACCATTACATACAATCACAATTATCTCATAATTCATGGTAGCAGTTTTCCAAAACTTCATTACATTAGTTCTATTGCAACTTAAGCTCAGAGAGAAAAACCTAAGGAAGAGACCTAAATAATCACTTGCATGCTCAAAAATCATGGAATATATTTGCATGCATGGCAGAGACCACGTGAATTCATGAGAATTATATGTATCTCTCTTTGACCACTTATTATCAAGGTTAATAATAATAATTAAGAAGGTTAAGGAACTTAGGATGGCAATAATATAATATTATTTTTACTTAGCACCCTAAGCTCTCTAAGCCCCCTTATTTTCCCCTCTCATGGACACATATCCCCCCATTCTTTGTCCCTCTTCTAGTTCCGCAACCTATGATGTATATATATTATCATTCAATGTACAATTTACAAGTCACATATGTTCGACTTATATCCATTCATCATATACATATACATTAGTGATCTGAGGATCAAAACTAGTGTATTACATTCCTTTTCCCCTATATTTTTCACCATCCTCAGTGAACATTATCATTATATACAATAACAAAAAAATATACACCAAAATTTCAAAATAAAAGTAGATATGCCTCCTATGTAGCCTCCTCTAGCTCCCACATTGCTTCTTCAAGGTTGTATCAGTTCCATTGGACCTTTACCTTCCCTATAGCTCTATTTTTTAGCATAGTGATATTCTTGTCCAATATGCTTACTTGTTGTACCTAGAAGTATCCTTCTAGTTCCACCTAGATCAAAGCCCAATCAATGACATGGTTAGGATCATGCACATATTTTTTAAACAAAGACATAAATACATTATGAGCCTTTACATTGGTAGTTAATGAAAGCATGTTTGCAACAGGTATTATCATATCCAATGTCTCAAATGGACCACAATATATGGCTACCAACTTAGTGCATCCCCCCAACTTCAAGGAACTCTTCTTTTGTTTCACTTTTAGGAATACATGCTCCACAACTTTAAATCCCCTTATTATTTCACCTTTATCTACATAACTCCTTTTCCCATCCTATGTTGCCTTTAATTTCTACTTGATCTTTACCATTTTCTCTTCCATTTCTCTTAGAAATTCTGGCCCAAGTACTACCCCATCTACTGGATTGTCCCAACTAACTAGAGTGTTGCACTTTCTGCCATACAAAGCCTCAAATGGACTCATCTTCAGTGAATCTTGATATCCATTATTGTAGGCAAATTCGACTAAATGCAAGTACTCCTCACACTTGGATGGCTTATCCATCACATACATTCTTAACATGTCTTCAATCATTTGATTAAATATATCTATTTCCCCATCTTTTTGTGGATAATATGTTGTACTGAAATTCACATTTGTACCAAAACCCTTGAATAATTCTTTCAAAAAGTTTGAATTAAACTTGGCATCTCTATCTCAAACAATTGCATTAGGTATCCCATGCAATATGGCAACTTCTTCCATGTAAATTTATACTATATTAGCTACCTTATGAGTCAGCTTAACTGGAATAAAGTGAGAATATTTGGTCAACTTGTCCACCACTACCATTATCGAGTCATGTTCCCTTGTTATCTTGGGAAACATAGTGACAAAATCAATGGTTTCCACTTCCCATTTCCACTTTGGCGTTGTCAATGGCTACATCAAACTTGTTGGATGTCTATGCTCAACCTTTACTCTTTGACATTCAATACACCTAGTTATATAATCAACAATGTCTTTCTTCTTTCCTAGCCAAAAACATTGAATTCTTATTGCTCCAATTGTCTTTTGTTATATAGTATGTCCAACAAATGGAACATTATGCATTTTTTTAATACTAGTTTCCCTAATTCATAAGAATTATGAACATACACTCCATTTTTATGCATAAGAATTCCATCTTCTTCTAGTTGGTAACCTTCATATTTTTGTTATACATTTTCCTACTGTAATTCTTCTTTTACCTATAGGTAACGTCCATTTCAAATAAGAGCTTCCAAAATTCTACTCTTCAAATATGATTTGCACATGCTAATGGTTGCAACATGCATTGCATGTACTCTTATATTTAGTGCATCACCAAACTTGCTCTCTTTCCCTTTGATATGTTTTATATCATAATCATATTCATTGAGAAATCCGAGCCATATTGCTTGATTGGCATTCAAAGTTAGTTGCTCAAATAAATATTTCAGACCAATGTGATTTGTTCTTAACTCAAATTTTCTCCTCATTAAATAATGTCTCCACAACTTCAATGTATGAACAATGGCAACAAGCTCCAATTCATGTGTGACATAATTCTTCTCATGCTCCTTAAGTTGTCTAGATTCATAAAAAAATCCCATGCCCCTTCTGAGTAATAACTCTGCCAATTCCCTCTTTACAAGCATATGTACATACCACCAAATCTTCATCTGGATAAACAATCTTGAGAATGGGTGCACTGGTGATCAATTACTTTAACGGTTGGTACCTTTCTTCACACTTTGGTGTCCATTCAATTTTAATTCATTTCTTCTGTAAATATGCAATTGGATGTGCAATTTTGGAAAATCCTTCTATGAACCTTCTATAGTATCTATCAAGCCCCATGAATGACCTCACCTGTGATATGTTTTTTGGTGTAGGACATCCCCTAATAGCTTCAATCTTCTATAGATCTATTGCTATACCTTCCTCGGAAATGATGTGTCCAAAATAATGAATATGCCTCTGATAAAAGGAAAACTTGCTTAACTTAGTATAAAGCTAATGCTCTCTTATCACTTGTAATACCAAACTTAAGTGCTCATCGTGCTCCTCCTCTAATTTTGAGTGAATAAGAATGTCATCCAAGACCACAATGACAAACTTGTCCAAATATTTCCAGAAGATTCCATTCATTAAGCACATGAAGGTAGTTGGTGCATTTGTTAGATCAAATGGCACCAGTACAAATTCATATTGTTCACATCTAATTCTCAAAATTGTCACGTTGATGCCTTCATACTTTATCCTTACTTGATGGTAACCTGGCCTCAAATATATCTTTGAAAATAACGTTTCTCCTCTCATATGATCAAATAGGTTATCAGTTCTTGGTAGAGGATATGTATTCCTCGTAGTGACCTTGTTTAGCTATCTAAAATATGTGGCAAACAATCTTGTTTGGAAACTATAAGAATATCCAATTTAAGTAGAATAAAATAAAGAAATCCATAAGGATAAATAATATATTAAATAATGTATGAATATAAGATATATAAGATATGAGATGATTACAAATGAGAAATGAGAGTTGTATATATACTCACGCATGGGTGCCATTTCATAAGAGACATGACCTTTAATATGAGGTGTCTCTTCATTAATAATTAATTATTAATTATTAGTTATTCATTGATTATTTATATTTATATATTTTATATGTATTTATGTTTGTTACATTGTCTTCCCCTTTAGAAATGCTTTGTCCTCAAAGCATGTTTATGGAGAGGCTTATGTCTTTGTTCTAGCCCGCAATGTCTTCACACGATTCTTTGTTTTTGGTGTTGTCGGGATTGATGATATGAGTGACAAAGAGTTGAGCAGAACTGTCGAATTGTGAAAGGGTCAGACCATCTTAATTCAATATTTTGTGGATCGTTGTTCTTCCACAATGAATGGTTACCATGAGACTTAATTGCGCTAGTATCAATATTTTCCAGACAATAAGTTAGTCTTTCTTGTCCTGAATGACATTGATATTCTAACTGGTTAAGATATTTTCTCTTATGATTTGGATATCGATAAGGAGTTCTTATCACATGATTTTCCCTTATCATACTTGTAGCATTTTCTTGGTTTAATTTCAATATATGATTTTCTTCACGTGTAGATGTTGTCTTGTTAATGGCCGAATTTCGATTAATAAGTACACTTGGGGCTTCCATCATTTGTACTCCAACATCTGACATTGTCTTTTTTTATGTTGACTTTGCAACTGCTTGAGTTGTGACATGGATTGGATCTGTAATTGTTTAATTTTCCATAACTTGGATTCGTTCATATGAAAACTTCAATGCTTCACTTTTTATAAGAAGTTCTAACTTGTTTTCTAGAGACTTCTTATCATTCTTAAGATTTTTTATTTTCGTAAGTAGGTTTTGATTATAATTTTTTAAATGCGAATTTTCTTCATTATCTGAATTGTCAATATCTTTAATGTTTGGATTTTCAAGTTTCTCTTCCTTCAACTTTATGATTTGTTCTAGTAACCTTTGATTAAGGTTCTTCAAACGAGAATTTCTTCATTATTTTCTGATAGGTTCTTCTCGAGATCTTGATTCTGTTGTTCTATCTTTTGAATACTCTGTTTTCTATCCTTTGACTTCTTGATCTCTGTAAGTAGTTTTTTATTGTGGTCTTTTAAGCAAGAAATTTCTTCGCTTTTATCTGTGATAATTTCGTCAAATTCTTTTTGTATCCTTAATATTGAATTTTGATTTTCTTGAAGGATCACCTTCGAGATATCTTTAAAGTCTTTTGATGAAGGTATTATTGATTTTGACCTTATAGTAGTGTCTTGAATTGTCATCACCTTCACTTTATAGGGAAATGTCACAATTTTTTTCTCCATGTTTAAGATGAAGGTACCTATATTTTTAAACTAGGGTAACTCGATAATGATGTCAATTTCTTCTTTATACATATATGTAACATTGAATTGATATATACATCAATTGTCACTTGTAACTCCTTAATTTGAAAAATATCTTCATTTTCAATTATATTCGGCTTTAAGATTAATAATTGATTTATCAAAATAATATTAATGTAATTTGCATTATGATCCAAGCTAATAACAATGTTAATCTCTCTTCCATGAATACTCCCTTTTAATGTAGAAAACCTATAACATGAAATATAACAACTTTTATAAGAAAGTCTTCCTTCCTTCATTTTAGAATTGTTTCAAGATCTTTAAATAATTAAATACTTAGAAATTTAAATATTCATTTTAATATATATATATATATATATATATATATGATTTTTTTTTTAAGTTTTTTTAACCTATGTAATAAAATAATTTTGATTTTTATCCCTTTATAACTTCTGAGTCAATTTACTTGTAGAGTACCTTCCTTTTCTTTTTTGAAGAGATCGACCCATCGTTGCCTGAATTCATGAGCGTACTGAGAGAAGTGGAGGCTTCGGAGTGCTGGCACAAGCATAGAATATTCTTAAATCATATCATGGATGTTTATCGACTTCTCAAGTTATGGAACGCTCATGAATCTATTTCTAGGTGCAGTTTATTCCATTCTGCAAACTCAAATTCTTATGTTAATCTCTCAATATTCTAGCCCAACGTTTAGAGGCAGAGAGTGACAGACCTCATCGAAGATTCTATCGAAGAGCTTGTGCACATGTTCTGTATTGTGCCCCTCATCCATGAAGTTCTCTTTCGAATTCATTAAGCATGAACAAATTCCATGGAAGAATTCCACCTGAAATAGGACAGTGCAGGTATTTCGAATTCCTCGATCTCTCGCAGAACAAGCTCTCCGAGCGGTATTCCTTCAGAGGCTTCCAGTCTTCGATACTTGCAACATTGGTTTGATCTATCAGCCAATGCTTTGACAGGGCCCGTGCCTCCGGAAATGGGTGGAATGCAGATGGTTCAGGTCATAGATCTCTCTAATAACAAGCTATTCAGGCACGTACCTCAATCTTTCTTTCAATCGTCTCACGGGCTCTGTTCCTGCATCGATCGAGGAGAAACTCTCACTCGTTCAATTCATAGATCTGTCTCACTACAATATAACAGGGCCAATTCTGGACTCCATATCCAAGCTCAGAAAATTCCAGTATATATATCTCCTTAAATTTTAATAATCAAATATCTGCAGTGAAGGGATTCCCTCTGGGTAGAGGAATAAAATATAAGAGGGGATATGGGGCATATATATTTGGTTATTTTTTCCTTGAAATTGTGCTTCCCATCTTTCAACTACCAAAGATGGTTCCATCTATTATGTTATCATGTTATGTAATTTTGTAATGTGGATGGTTCCATCTGTCCTCTTATCATGTTATGTAAGTTTCTAAAGTGATAATTGTATTCAAAATATAATATAACATATTTCAACTTTTACTTCACCCGTGTAGAAATTTTACTAAAATTAATATGAAAATAATAAAATTAATATGAAAACAATGATGGATGTCTCCTGCTTGCTTCAATTCAATGTAATCGACATCATTCCAAAAATACAACTTTGAAAAAACTTTCATAACGGTAAAATCAAAATTCTCTTTCCTAGTAACCCTCATATTTTTCCTTTTGCTTTCTTGTTTTATGATATCTTGTTATTGAGTACCCTTTGTATCTGACGTAATATGATATCTTGTTATTGAGTACCCTTTGTATATGACGTAATTTAATATTGAGCTGGTAAGACTCATGGCTCAACTAAACTTAGTTATTCTTACTCTGTTCTCAGCAAAAGCGTGTCTTTTGTAAAAACTCGCAATATGTTATGTTACAAGGCATGTAACTAGGGCATGCGGTTTACCCTTTATTTAATTCATCCTTAAAAAATGGCAAATTTGATCTTTTGAATCCAGTTTACAATTGATTCGAGAGTAATTTTTGCATATAACCAATGCATCTTCAGTTCTTTTCATTTCATTTACAGTTGATGTAAAATTTCCAATTTGCTTGAGAGTAAGTGCACATTTGTATCAGAAAATACCCGTTGTTGTATTTTCCATGGGAAAAGGATTCTAGGCTTCATATTTATCTTTGCCAAGTTTTTGTCATCCTATATTTTGTTTTCCAAAGGCTTCCTCCAAAGGA
>ML816773.1:19849-58838 GCA_009831015.1 Picea engelmannii | reverse complement strand
GATAAGAATAATGAGGTTTGACTCAACTTGACTCCATCAATAGCAAGTCCAAATAGATTTGAACTACCATGGACTCAAAATGAGGTATCCTAAGTGACCATGGACCCATGAAGTTAGAAAATATCCCAAATGGATGTCTAGGGGATCAAAATGAGCCAAACTGATTACCAAGGGAGAAAACCCAAGGGAAGAGAAGGCACCTAAGGATCCAACCTAAGTGTTAGACATCCTATAGAGATCCCACATATAGGCTATGATGAGGAGGACTCCAGGGACATGGTCCACTTCATATAAGTCCTTGATTATCATCATTGAGTGATTCACATATCAATTCATCACATGAGTGGACCACACAATGCACCTCTTAATGAGTAGGCTCATGTGAGTACCCAAGTGCAATTTTCATACACTATATGAGTAATATAAATTTGCGATTTTTTTCACAAAGGATTGAGTAACCCTTTTAGTTGGATCCATCTCGAATAAACAATTACAAAGTGTTGTCAAAAATATAATAATCATGAACTGAGAATATATATGTAGAAGTATTAGTTCTCACTTCCAATAGTGAAAAATTATAAATGTTTTCCATAAAAGGTTGGATGGCTCTTTTAGTAGGATTGATCTCATATTTTCCATTATAAGTTGTTGACAAATCCTTCTAGTAGTAACCATGTGTGATAATGTATGAATAAAGGTTGACTAACCCTTCTAGTAGTAGCCATTTGTAAATAAATTTTATAAGGTTCGATTGACCCTTCTACTAGAGCCATTTAGAATTATATTTTGAGAAGTTTCAATCAACCCTTCCTCGTATAGACAATAATTGTGATCATATAAAGATTTTGGACAGCTATATTAAACATGAAATTCTATAAGGGTACCTATATGTGAAATCTATTACTAAAGTGTGAATATATATGTAGAAGGGTTAGGCATCCATTATACTAGTAGAATAGTATCTATGCATAAAAGACATTACTTAAGTAAATATATATGTAGAAGGCTTGGTCGTCCCTTCCAATAGTAGAATATTATTTTCACGTGAAAGATATGAATTAAGCGATAATATATATGTAGAATGGTCATCCTTACCTTCTAGTAGGATAAATTTTCAATTCCTCTTTAAAAGTATTAGGTGATCCTCCTAGAATAAGTGATTTGGGGTTTTCTTTGATAAGTTTTAATGAAACCATATAGTAGTTGCAAAATGAAAACGTTTAAGTAGAAGGGTTAGCTTTCCCTTCTACCAATAGTAGATTATGAATTATTTTCACAAGTTTCATCCCCTCTTATATATGCATGATCTAAAGTTATGCAAATGAAAATATAGTTGTATCGTGTCCACCAAAAAAATATATATTTCATTATTGTCTATCATAATTATTTTGTAATTGGCTTTATTTTTCCTACAAAAAGTTTTAAACTTGTTTGGCAAGCATGGGAGACAACATACATTATTTATCACTTCAAGTTTTAATTATTTTGGGCAAAATATCAAGTTTGATAATGAATAAATATCTAATAATTTCTTGACTACACTATAGATACATGATACAAGTATGAATATTCAACTAATATTTCTCTTCCAAACTGATATATCATCATGTTATGATAATTATCTTGATGATGTTTTTCATCTCGATGAATCGTTGAGAAGGTACATTAAAAAAATATATACAAGGGACTTCCCTCCATACTAAAAGTGTGAACTTATATCATCCATTTGCATAGAGCATTCCATCTCCATGGCCCTAACATTCTTCTTCTCCAAATCGTGAGAATTTAGATGGACATAATTGGACTTTTATATATCTAACAAAGTTTGTAACGACCTTCTCCAACCATCCCTCATATTAACTCAATATTTAAGTTGATACAAATGCAAACATATATGTAACTTGCCCATAATAACAATGATCTTCCATTAATATTGTCTATGATATTTAGTTGTGTAAGTAAGACTATTTTCCTATGAGGTCTTTGCTAAGAAGGAGAGACAAGAAACATTATTCGCCACTGTTAAGCCCCCTAGTCATATCTCTCATTCATAATTATTACACTAATTATAGTTAATGTAGGCTTATCATTATCTGTTACCCCTCCTTGTCTCTTATATATACATCAAGAAGACCTATTAATCATCTTATCTTGTGCATTTGATATCTTGTAACATGATTTAACCCCTTGAATCAAATTCTCAATATTCACTCTTTTACTTGATTTAGGCATGGAAGTACTAAATTATTTTTTTCATGCTTATTTGGTTATTTGGTCCATAACATTTGGTATCAAAGTGTAAAATCCATTGTTTTTATCCCTCTATACATGTTTTTTCTTTTTCCTTAACCTCACATCACTCAGGCATAGACAAGTGATGTAGAGAGTAACATGTGCAAGGGTATCTATGCATCCCCTCATTGGACTCCATACTCTACACTCTAGAATTATTTGCCCCTTCGTTATCTTAACAAACCTTTTTGGATCAATGTGTAATCATGAATGCTCCATGAGTTAATATTTGGCCTCGTGACTATTTGAAACCCTTAATGGGTTCAACATTCAAAGTGAATCCCTTATTTATCCTTTCTGGTATCATATAGTCACATGCTAAAAAAAAACTCAAATAAAGCATGAAATCTAATTGAAAATAAGTCGAATAATAAGTAACTATTTTTTATTGATGCAGTATTGCTTGAATCCCATTGATGCTCTTGCATCAAATGCCCTGGTTTCAAATTTATGAGCATTATGTTCAGACGTTTTGGGATCACAAATTCATTGGATGAGGATGGTCACCCAATTCATCCAAGTTCTTCCTCTAAGATTCACGATGAATCTTTAGGATTCCTACCTTTCTAAAGAACTAAAATTCCTTTTTATGTCTTTCTCCTCGTTGTTTTGTGTAATAAACCCAATACCCTCTATGCTCTACTGAGGATATATGGTACTCAAACCACTCAAATTCACCAAATTTTTGTGTTGTTACCATATCTCATTGTTATGTTATTAACTAATTAACATGTGTAATCATGACAATACATGTTTATGCAACATAATGTAACCATTCAATTATCGATGAGACCATAACTTATAAATGCATGATAATACATGCAATTAGAACCGAAAATACTGGAAACTAATTCAATTCATAACAATATAGAAAATCATTTAACATATTCATCAACATACTAAGAACACTTATCCTATGGAAATATTTCACCAACTAGTTGTAGAAGAAGGACATTCCACCAAACCATATTATCTCTACTGCACTTAATATCTATACAACAAAGGCCACCCCCAAGCTAAGGACAGAATCCACAAGGGTGAATTATTTATGGATAGATCTAAGTCCATTCAGTACACATCCCAATCCCTAGGTTTTACAAGTCTAATTCACTCTACAATAGTCCCAATCTACCAGCCCTCTTTCCCCCTCAACTTGCACAACCCAGGGAATGGGATCCCCTTCTCTGCTAAATACTCCCTCAGGTTCTCCCTCAGGTTATGCCACCTCTCTCCAAGGCTTCAATATGGGATAGCCAAGAAATATCACTATTGGGATTCCATGGATTATCAAATATAGTTAAATTTACTCAATAGTAGCAATTACCATTACATACAATCACAATTATCTCATAATTCATGGTAGCAGTTTTCCAAAACTTCATTACATTAGTTCTATTGCAACTTAAGCTCAGAGAGAAAAACCTAAGGAAGAGACCTAAATAATCACTTGCATGCTCAAAAATCATGGAATATATTTGCATGCATGGCAGAGACCACGTGAATTCATGAGAATTATATGTATCTCTCTTTGACCACTTATTATCAAGGTTAATAATAATAATTAAGAAGGTTAAGGAACTTAGGATGGCAATAATATAATATTATTTTTACTTAGCACCCTAAGCTCTCTAAGCCCCCTTATTTTCCCCTCTCATGGACACATATCCCCCCATTCTTTGTCCCTCTTCTAGTTCCGCAACCTATGATGTATATATATTATCATTCAATGTACAATTTACAAGTCACATATGTTCGACTTATATCCATTCATCATATACATATACATTAGTGATCTGAGGATCAAAACTAGTGTATTACATTCCTTTTCCCCTATATTTTTCACCATCCTCAGTGAACATTATCATTATATACAATAACAAAAAAATATACACCAAAATTTCAAAATAAAAGTAGATATGCCTCCTATGTAGCCTCCTCTAGCTCCCACATTGCTTCTTCAAGGTTGTATCAGTTCCATTGGACCTTTACCTTCCCTATAGCTCTATTTTTTAGCATAGTGATATTCTTGTCCAATATGCTTACTTGTTGTACCTAGAAGTATCCTTCTAGTTCCACCTAGATCAAAGCCCAATCAATGACATGGTTAGGATCATGCACATATTTTTTAAACAAAGACATAAATACATTATGAGCCTTTACATTGGTAGTTAATGAAAGCATGTTTGCAACAGGTATTATCATATCCAATGTCTCAAATGGACCACAATATATGGCTACCAACTTAGTGCATCCCCCCAACTTCAAGGAACTCTTCTTTTGTTTCACTTTTAGGAATACATGCTCCACAACTTTAAATCCCCTTATTATTTCACCTTTATCTACATAACTCCTTTTCCCATCCTATGTTGCCTTTAATTTCTACTTGATCTTTACCATTTTCTCTTCCATTTCTCTTAGAAATTCTGGCCCAAGTACTACCCCATCTACTGGATTGTCCCAACTAACTAGAGTGTTGCACTTTCTGCCATACAAAGCCTCAAATGGACTCATCTTCAGTGAATCTTGATATCCATTATTGTAGGCAAATTCGACTAAATGCAAGTACTCCTCACACTTGGATGGCTTATCCATCACATACATTCTTAACATGTCTTCAATCATTTGATTAAATATATCTATTTCCCCATCTTTTTGTGGATAATATGTTGTACTGAAATTCACATTTGTACCAAAACCCTTGAATAATTCTTTCAAAAAGTTTGAATTAAACTTGGCATCTCTATCTCAAACAATTGCATTAGGTATCCCATGCAATATGGCAACTTCTTCCATGTAAATTTATACTATATTAGCTACCTTATGAGTCAGCTTAACTGGAATAAAGTGAGAATATTTGGTCAACTTGTCCACCACTACCATTATCGAGTCATGTTCCCTTGTTATCTTGGGAAACATAGTGACAAAATCAATGGTTTCCACTTCCCATTTCCACTTTGGCGTTGTCAATGGCTACATCAAACTTGTTGGATGTCTATGCTCAACCTTTACTCTTTGACATTCAATACACCTAGTTATATAATCAACAATGTCTTTCTTCTTTCCTAGCCAAAAACATTGAATTCTTATTGCTCCAATTGTCTTTTGTTATATAGTATGTCCAACAAATGGAACATTATGCATTTTTTTAATACTAGTTTCCCTAATTCATAAGAATTATGAACATACACTCCATTTTTATGCATAAGAATTCCATCTTCTTCTAGTTGGTAACCTTCATATTTTTGTTATACATTTTCCTACTGTAATTCTTCTTTTACCTATAGGTAACGTCCATTTCAAATAAGAGCTTCCAAAATTCTACTCTTCAAATATGATTTGCACATGCTAATGGTTGCAACATGCATTGCATGTACTCTTATATTTAGTGCATCACCAAACTTGCTCTCTTTCCCTTTGATATGTTTTATATCATAATCATATTCATTGAGAAATCCGAGCCATATTGCTTGATTGGCATTCAAAGTTAGTTGCTCAAATAAATATTTCAGACCAATGTGATTTGTTCTTAACTCAAATTTTCTCCTCATTAAATAATGTCTCCACAACTTCAATGTATGAACAATGGCAACAAGCTCCAATTCATGTGTGACATAATTCTTCTCATGCTCCTTAAGTTGTCTAGATTCATAAAAAAATCCCATGCCCCTTCTGAGTAATAACTCTGCCAATTCCCTCTTTACAAGCATATGTACATACCACCAAATCTTCATCTGGATAAACAATCTTGAGAATGGGTGCACTGGTGATCAATTACTTTAACGGTTGGTACCTTTCTTCACACTTTGGTGTCCATTCAATTTTAATTCATTTCTTCTGTAAATATGCAATTGGATGTGCAATTTTGGAAAATCCTTCTATGAACCTTCTATAGTATCTATCAAGCCCCATGAATGACCTCACCTGTGATATGTTTTTTGGTGTAGGACATCCCCTAATAGCTTCAATCTTCTATAGATCTATTGCTATACCTTCCTCGGAAATGATGTGTCCAAAATAATGAATATGCCTCTGATAAAAGGAAAACTTGCTTAACTTAGTATAAAGCTAATGCTCTCTTATCACTTGTAATACCAAACTTAAGTGCTCATCGTGCTCCTCCTCTAATTTTGAGTGAATAAGAATGTCATCCAAGACCACAATGACAAACTTGTCCAAATATTTCCAGAAGATTCCATTCATTAAGCACATGAAGGTAGTTGGTGCATTTGTTAGATCAAATGGCACCAGTACAAATTCATATTGTTCACATCTAATTCTCAAAATTGTCACGTTGATGCCTTCATACTTTATCCTTACTTGATGGTAACCTGGCCTCAAATATATCTTTGAAAATAACGTTTCTCCTCTCATATGATCAAATAGGTTATCAGTTCTTGGTAGAGGATATGTATTCCTCGTAGTGACCTTGTTTAGCTATCTAAAATATGTGGCAAACAATCTTGTTTGGAAACTATAAGAATATCCAATTTAAGTAGAATAAAATAAAGAAATCCATAAGGATAAATAATATATTAAATAATGTATGAATATAAGATATATAAGATATGAGATGATTACAAATGAGAAATGAGAGTTGTATATATACTCACGCATGGGTGCCATTTCATAAGAGACATGACCTTTAATATGAGGTGTCTCTTCATTAATAATTAATTATTAATTATTAGTTATTCATTGATTATTTATATTTATATATTTTATATGTATTTATGTTTGTTACATTGTCTTCCCCTTTAGAAATGCTTTGTCCTCAAAGCATGTTTATGGAGAGGCTTATGTCTTTGTTCTAGCCCGCAATGTCTTCACACGATTCTTTGTTTTTGGTGTTGTCGGGATTGATGATATGAGTGACAAAGAGTTGAGCAGAACTGTCGAATTGTGAAAGGGTCAGACCATCTTAATTCAATATTTTGTGGATCGTTGTTCTTCCACAATGAATGGTTACCATGAGACTTAATTGCGCTAGTATCAATATTTTCCAGACAATAAGTTAGTCTTTCTTGTCCTGAATGACATTGATATTCTAACTGGTTAAGATATTTTCTCTTATGATTTGGATATCGATAAGGAGTTCTTATCACATGATTTTCCCTTATCATACTTGTAGCATTTTCTTGGTTTAATTTCAATATATGATTTTCTTCACGTGTAGATGTTGTCTTGTTAATGGCCGAATTTCGATTAATAAGTACACTTGGGGCTTCCATCATTTGTACTCCAACATCTGACATTGTCTTTTTTTATGTTGACTTTGCAACTGCTTGAGTTGTGACATGGATTGGATCTGTAATTGTTTAATTTTCCATAACTTGGATTCGTTCATATGAAAACTTCAATGCTTCACTTTTTATAAGAAGTTCTAACTTGTTTTCTAGAGACTTCTTATCATTCTTAAGATTTTTTATTTTCGTAAGTAGGTTTTGATTATAATTTTTTAAATGCGAATTTTCTTCATTATCTGAATTGTCAATATCTTTAATGTTTGGATTTTCAAGTTTCTCTTCCTTCAACTTTATGATTTGTTCTAGTAACCTTTGATTAAGGTTCTTCAAACGAGAATTTCTTCATTATTTTCTGATAGGTTCTTCTCGAGATCTTGATTCTGTTGTTCTATCTTTTGAATACTCTGTTTTCTATCCTTTGACTTCTTGATCTCTGTAAGTAGTTTTTTATTGTGGTCTTTTAAGCAAGAAATTTCTTCGCTTTTATCTGTGATAATTTCGTCAAATTCTTTTTGTATCCTTAATATTGAATTTTGATTTTCTTGAAGGATCACCTTCGAGATATCTTTAAAGTCTTTTGATGAAGGTATTATTGATTTTGACCTTATAGTAGTGTCTTGAATTGTCATCACCTTCACTTTATAGGGAAATGTCACAATTTTTTTCTCCATGTTTAAGATGAAGGTACCTATATTTTTAAACTAGGGTAACTCGATAATGATGTCAATTTCTTCTTTATACATATATGTAACATTGAATTGATATATACATCAATTGTCACTTGTAACTCCTTAATTTGAAAAATATCTTCATTTTCAATTATATTCGGCTTTAAGATTAATAATTGATTTATCAAAATAATATTAATGTAATTTGCATTATGATCCAAGCTAATAACAATGTTAATCTCTCTTCCATGAATACTCCCTTTTAATGTAGAAAACCTATAACATGAAATATAACAACTTTTATAAGAAAGTCTTCCTTCCTTCATTTTAGAATTGTTTCAAGATCTTTAAATAATTAAATACTTAGAAATTTAAATATTCATTTTAATATATATATATATATATATATATATATGATTTTTTTTTTAAGTTTTTTTAACCTATGTAATAAAATAATTTTGATTTTTATCCCTTTATAACTTCTGAGTCAATTTACTTGTAGAGTACCTTCCTTTTCTTTTTTGAAGAGATCGACCCATCGTTGCCTGAATTCATGAGCGTACTGAGAGAAGTGGAGGCTTCGGAGTGCTGGCACAAGCATAGAATATTCTTAAATCATATCATGGATGTTTATCGACTTCTCAAGTTATGGAACGCTCATGAATCTATTTCTAGGTGCAGTTTATTCCATTCTGCAAACTCAAATTCTTATGTTAATCTCTCAATATTCTAGCCCAACGTTTAGAGGCAGAGAGTGACAGACCTCATCGAAGATTCTATCGAAGAGCTTGTGCACATGTTCTGTATTGTGCCCCTCATCCATGAAGTTCTCTTTCGAATTCATTAAGCATGAACAAATTCCATGGAAGAATTCCACCTGAAATAGGACAGTGCAGGTATTTCGAATTCCTCGATCTCTCGCAGAACAAGCTCTCCGAGCGGTATTCCTTCAGAGGCTTCCAGTCTTCGATACTTGCAACATTGGTTTGATCTATCAGCCAATGCTTTGACAGGGCCCGTGCCTCCGGAAATGGGTGGAATGCAGATGGTTCAGGTCATAGATCTCTCTAATAACAAGCTATTCAGGCACGTACCTCAATCTTTCTTTCAATCGTCTCACGGGCTCTGTTCCTGCATCGATCGAGGAGAAACTCTCACTCGTTCAATTCATAGATCTGTCTCACTACAATATAACAGGGCCAATTCTGGACTCCATATCCAAGCTCAGAAAATTCCAGTATATATATCTCCTTAAATTTTAATAATCAAATATCTGCAGTGAAGGGATTCCCTCTGGGTAGAGGAATAAAATATAAGAGGGGATATGGGGCATATATATTTGGTTATTTTTTCCTTGAAATTGTGCTTCCCATCTTTCAACTACCAAAGATGGTTCCATCTATTATGTTATCATGTTATGTAATTTTGTAATGTGGATGGTTCCATCTGTCCTCTTATCATGTTATGTAAGTTTCTAAAGTGATAATTGTATTCAAAATATAATATAACATATTTCAACTTTTACTTCACCCGTGTAGAAATTTTACTAAAATTAATATGAAAATAATAAAATTAATATGAAAACAATGATGGATGTCTCCTGCTTGCTTCAATTCAATGTAATCGACATCATTCCAAAAATACAACTTTGAAAAAACTTTCATAACGGTAAAATCAAAATTCTCTTTCCTAGTAACCCTCATATTTTTCCTTTTGCTTTCTTGTTTTATGATATCTTGTTATTGAGTACCCTTTGTATCTGACGTAATATGATATCTTGTTATTGAGTACCCTTTGTATATGACGTAATTTAATATTGAGCTGGTAAGACTCATGGCTCAACTAAACTTAGTTATTCTTACTCTGTTCTCAGCAAAAGCGTGTCTTTTGTAAAAACTCGCAATATGTTATGTTACAAGGCATGTAACTAGGGCATGCGGTTTACCCTTTATTTAATTCATCCTTAAAAAATGGCAAATTTGATCTTTTGAATCCAGTTTACAATTGATTCGAGAGTAATTTTTGCATATAACCAATGCATCTTCAGTTCTTTTCATTTCATTTACAGTTGATGTAAAATTTCCAATTTGCTTGAGAGTAAGTGCACATTTGTATCAGAAAATACCCGTTGTTGTATTTTCCATGGGAAAAGGATTCTAGGCTTCATATTTATCTTTGCCAAGTTTTTGTCATCCTATATTTTGTTTTCCAAAGGCTTCCTCCAAAGGATTTTATGAAGTTTATTTTTTATGTGCTTCAATATCTCCTCTGCATTACTCAGTTATTTTCATGGTTGTTGTGCCTCGACAGTTTGTCTGAATCTCTTCAATACTATGTATGTGTTAGTAAAGAATTCATGTTATGTTATAACTTATAACTATCTTTGTAATCCTATTCAAAGTTAAATGCCGTGCATTTTACTATTTAGAATTTAAATAAATTCATGATTGCTTGGGTCTCTGTCTGACTTCTAGGATGTTTACATTACAAAATATTTTCTAACATTTCTTGGAAACATGATTTTTGACATCTAATGAACGTCATTTTTCCTTCTAAGAGTTTTGTGTCTTACCTTTTTGAAAAAAAAATGAGATTGTGAAATATGTTTTAACCACACTCGTAGTCTGACAACCATCAGAAAGATATGCATGATGTCAATTACCTATATGTTTATACTTATAGGATTCATAGTATCATTTTGGTCAAAATTATGTTCAAGATATGGTTGTTTTGTTGTTTTCGAAAAGGGGAGGATTTCAGTTACTTAAATGGAAGATCGGAAAATTCCAGTGTTATCGGTTGTTGATTTCCTTGGTGTGACGGGTTGGCAATATTGCTCCACATGTTATTTCAAGGTGTTGCTTTACTTTTAATTCAACAGGATATTTAAGTTCCATTTCTTTCCTAATATTTTATGTAAGACTTATTGAGAGGTTTTATATTATGTTGTTAATTGCGATTATACAGATATTACAATCAAAATGATTGTATTTTAACTTGGAGGGAGGTTTTATCTTAATGTTGATAATTGTGATTATAAAGATATTGCAATTAAAATGAATGTATTTGAAGTTGGTTCTCTATTTTGATGATGTTGGGCTCATTCACCTTGTATAAAGGAAACATGGAATGGTTCACCACTATGTCCATTGAGAAAAGAAAACAACAATTGGCATTGCAATCTTTTAACTCAACCCTTTATGCTCACCTAAACAATGTGTCGACTACCAACCATAAGTAAAGACCTTGCATAAAGATCCTAAAGCACCATCTATCTTCCCTTTGTGCATGTCTCTAAACACATGTTTCTATTTATTATATTTAACTTAAGTATTTTTAAAAGACATCCATGTTCTTCATGAAGTTGTTATTTTTCTCAACATTACTTAGTATATTAATTGGATGTGGATAGGTCATCCACATTATTGGTGAAGCTATGCATTTTACTCAACATTGCTTACTTGAAGTCATTTTTAAATGTTATCCATGTTATTGACAAAGTTGTCAATTTTCTTAACATTTAAGTGATAATAATGTGTTTATATGTAATAAAACTCCGGGGATATTAATTTCTATACTAATATGATTAATTGGAATAATAAAAATATTGGAATTAAAATGATTTTGTTAGATGTTGGTCCACTATTTGAACGATTTAAATATAATTTAAGTAGGTTAATTTAATTAAAAGAGTATTGTGATTTATAAGTTAAAAAAAAGTATTTCCCAATATGAAATTCTTTCAATTTCTCAAGTCATGTAAAAAATTATGCATTGGAAGTGAATTCAATACATGTGGCTTTCATGAATAAGATAATTGTTTTTTAAATGTTGTTGTATATTTTGTTTAGATATTTTCCTATATTTTTTTTTGAGGTTAAATGCTTTCTCATTTTGATTTGATTTTCTAAATTGGTTAATAATATTTTAATCTTAAAATTAATTTAGTATTTTTTATTATTCTTGTTAATTATTAATATTTACAATTTTAATAATCTAAAATTAATTTTACTAAATTTTAAATAAAAAATATCAATCTTTTTTTAGTTAAAAAAATTGAACTCATTATATTTTATTTTTCTCTTTTAAATTCTTCTTCATTTCCTAAGTTCACTAGGACTTATTGAAGACTCTTAGTTAATCATAACAAATGTTTTATAATAATAATAATAGTAATATATTTTTAAGGTCACTTCTAAGTCGGAAACCAAATTATCCTTCTTCATTTTGTAAGTCCATTAGGACTTATTGAAGACTCTTAATTAATCATGAAAAATGTTTCCTACCTATGTAATAATAATAATAATAATAATAATATATTTTAAAGGTCACTTCTAAGCCATAAACCAAATTAGTATATGAGACCCCCTTGTTTGTGGGACAAGAGACCCCCTCCACCGATAGATTTGACTGGCAAAGTCTACGGAGCTATGCATACCCTACCCCCCTCTGAATTTGAACTTTTGACCTCCTAGCAGGACACACATGTTCTTTACCATTAAGCCCACTCATAATCTTAATTATTTAAAATTTAACTTAAATTTCTTAATTTACTTATTTCTCTTTCAAAATTAACAAAAAATTCCTTGTAGTTACAAATACTCCCCCATTGTGAACAAGATTTCGTTGTTCATGTCTTAATGTAGGGACCAAGATCCCACTTTGTAATAAGGAATATGATCTTAATTTTTCATTTTTTCATGATTTCAAAGTAACATACTACTAGATGAGGATGAATTATTGATGTTTTATAACTAGAAAAATGTTATATTCATGGCTATATCATGTATAAAATCATTTTCAAAACTAGAAGTTGTAAGGTAGTGGAAATTTTAGGTTTTATATATTTTCTTATTTTAATAATTAAATTAGACATTATATTTGATTAAATAATGTCAATGTGAAAGAACCTAATAAATAGAGATACACCTTGTTAGATGGGTTTGAGTGGTGAAAGACAATGTGCATGGATGGGTGTGGATAGAGAGAGACAATGTGCATAGATGGATGTGAATGGAGGGACACAATGTACATAAATTTTAAATGCACATTGTCTCCCCCAACTCCTTAATTCATGGGAGCTTATGCATGCATATTTTTGTGCAAGTTCTTAAGGTGTAAATAGATATAAACTACCTAAATGAAAATTTTGAATTTTGGTGAGTCCCCTTGTGCACTATTTTTGGAGAGAGACCTAGAGCCTCTAAAATATGGTCACTGCATTATTGATATTGAAACAAATTTAAGGGTCAATATGATGGTAGGTACATGGATTAGATATTAGGAATTTGCAAGACATTCCAAAATGGACATGTGGCATCATAGGTTAAGTCTTTGTTCATTTCAAAAAAACTATGATGGACACTCTCACATTAGGCCAAGCTATAACCCATTCACATATTGTAATTTCACATGCCATGTTCTGATCCCCCAAACAAGTAATATAGGGATTTATCGATATAGACAAATAGATCGATCTAACATCATTACGACTATGTTTATTAAACTCCTTTAACTATAAGAATCCAAATATAAAATCGGTGAATGATATACAATGTTTAGTGAATGATATACAATGATATAGACAAATATACAATGTTCGGTGAATGATATACAATGATATAGACAAATAGATCGATCTAACATCCTTAAGACTATGTTTATTAAACTCCTTTAACTATAAGAATCCAAATATAAAATCGGTGAATGATATACCAAGAATTGTATTTGCAATTATGTGGTATCTTCATTATTGTTAGAAAATGTGAAAATAAAACCATTTCCAAATCCATTTATTACTCTTGAACAAGGTAAAAGCAAATCCAATCTTTATTGACTAGTCACTTTGAAGCTTTCATCATACAATGTCATCACAATTCTATATATAAAAACATTGAATACAATGTCATCACAATTTCTCACACATATATATAAATTTTACACACATATATAAATTATTGTTTTTTTTTTTTTAAATTGTATAAAATTATATCTAACTTTGCTTCTAGGTGAATTTTATTTATAAAATTTATTTATTTGATTAGTTTCATTACTTCGACATTTTCATTCTCTTGTTTAGGGAGTATACTAGTTAATATTAACACCAAGGTGGTAGTTAATTCTTTAATATAAAGAGTCACGGATTTTCTCTCACACCCAATCTCTTCAATTAATTGTCTTGGAAGAACAGAGGATAGCAACACAGACGGTACGATGATTACACGGAGTGTGGTACGAAAACTACAAGCAATATTAAAGTATGGTACAAATTTTTTATTGGTTGGTACAATTGGGCGATTGTGCGGACACAAGCGTGGAAAAATTGTAGTTGATTATGGTGTACGGACAAGAATAGTACGGTGATAGATGGTGTGACAATTGTAAGTGGCTAGATTTTTCATTTTCAGCAAACCGAACGGTGGTGTACGTTGGAATATTTAGTAGTTGTATGAATGATTCTCACATAATTGTGGATGTGACAATGTACAAAATTGTACAACCATGACGACGATGACTTATACGGCAGTTACAAAATCAGACGGTACTAGAAAAGGTTCGAAAATGGTCATATGGTTTACCTCGTTTGTACGGCTGCACCAATCAGTGGTTGGGTTTTTTTTACGGTGGAGGTAATCGGTGGACCAAGCACGAATCTGAAAATTTAAAGGCAACTAGCAATTGTACAATTTGCAAATTTTAAATCGTTGATGTACATATTATTTAAAATTGTAAAAACTTTAATCAATTTGACTGTATGGCGGTATGGTGGCGAATGGTTGATGTTAATAATAGAGGCAGTCTGAAATCTCTATCAATTTATATCAATTTATATTCTAGACAACAATTTCACAATCGATTTCTTAACCAACCACTGAATTATTTGACGACTATATTTTTTTCCTTCAATGAAATTTCTGAAATGAACATGTAGCTACTTTCACAACTAATGCGTCTAGATTTGTGGTAATTTGGTGGCTTACTTACGTAATTCTGACCAAATTTATCGATTATTTCTTCTTGTAGCAGTGGAATATTTTTTTTTTCAATGGAATTGATTTTTTTTTAATGGCCAAAGGTTTGTTGTCCGTTGGTGGTCAAGGAACATATCAGAGAAACTATGAGAAATGGAGGTTAGCCAAAAGAAAAATCAGTGAATGGCTAGGATAAAAAAAAATGATGCTCTAATATCAATGTGGCAAACAATCTTGTTTGACAACTACAAGAATATCCAATTTAAGTAAGATAGGATAAACAAATCCATAAGGATAAATAATATATTAAATAATGTATGAATATAAGATATATGAGATATGGGATGATTACAAATGAGAAATGAGGGTTGTATATATACCCATGCAGGGGTGCCCTTTCATAAGAGACATGACCTTTAGTATGAGGTGTATATTCTTTAATAATTAATTGTTAATTATTAGTTATTCTTTATTATTTATATTTATATATTTATGTTTGTTACAAAATCAATGCACAACCTCAAAGTTTCATCTTTCTTCTTTACAAATATTTAAGTAGAGACACTTGGAACTATATACCCCTTCTTTAACAATTCTTCTAATTACATTTGCATTGCTTCAATTACGGTGTACTCATTCTATATGGAGTCGTATAGACTAGGTCAACTTCAGGCACTAAATCAATAAAAAAATCAATGTCTCTTTTTGGTGGCAATCCTGGTATTTCCCCAAACACATTTGCATACTCCTGTAGTACTGGAAAGTTGTCAAGAATTGAGCCTTTGTCCTTTGTTAAATTTTCCACAACTTGAGTACTTTTCGGTACTGCAGGAGTATGCAGATGTGTTTGGGGAAATACCAAGATTGCCACAAAAAACATATTTCTTCAACTACAAGTACGAAATCTCCCTTATAGAAATAGGTCTTAGAATTCCTTTCATTATCCTCTAATTTCCTTGCTTATCAAGGCAAGTAAAAGTAACTCTAGAATAACATGATGTACATCCAACCAATCCATTCCATTGACAACATCATATGAGCCAAGTGGTATTATGTTCAAGTTTTCAATAGTGTTGACACCATTCAGATCTAATGGGCATCCTTTGACAACCTCGTTAATTTTCCTTTTAGTCCCAGTAGTCAACTGAGCCAACCATGATTTATCATGCTTACTTCTCTCCAAATGAAATATTTCAACCAAATTAGAGGCAATGTAAATAGGTTGATTGGAAATATTACCTTCAACCTTAATCATGTTTGATTAATTATCTGCCTATCAATTTTCCAAGGTTGCATATATTCTTGGAATGTTCTTGCCCATATATTCCATTGTAGTTGCCTTCTGGATATGATTCACATTCCTCATTTTTCCTTCCTTGTGAGGGAAATCTCAATACAAATGATCTCATTCACATCCCTAACATTTGATTGGTTCACTTTCCCTTTCCCCAAGGATTTTACCCTCTTAGATCCACTTTGAGATGGTTGGCTTTGTCAATATGTTTCAAGGATACTCTTAAAGAAAGGAGGTTTAAATCCCTTCTTCCTCTAATGATGCTTGTCCTTTTTCATATATCTCAACGACTTCTAAAAATCTATTTTTCCTTTGTTCTGGTCATACAAGTATTTGTCCTTCTCGATTCTCTCTTCAAGAATCTTAGACTCGTCAAATTGGATTGTGTCTCTATAAAATGTTGGCATTTCACTTAAGAAATGTTGCATTTTAACCTTTTCCTCTTTAATATAACCAACATACCTTAGCAACTCCAAAAGCTTCTTCTCATATTCCTCCATGGTCATATTTCCCAACTTGAGTTCAAAGAACTACTGCATCTTCTTTTCAAAGTAGCCCTAAAAAAGGTACTTCTGCTAGAAATAATTCTTGAACTAATTTGAAGAAATCCCCTTCTCATTAATATGCTTAACTTGCTTTAGTTGATCCCACCACATGGAAGCTTTTCCTTGTAGATTGTATATAACAATTCTAGCATCTAGATTTGATGAGTAGTTATGTATCTAAAAATACTTTATTGTCCCAGGAAACCGAGATTTAGCATCCTCTCCCATTTTATTTTCATCGTCAAGGGTTGATGGCTCAATCTTCCTAAGCTCTCCTTGAAAATTTTATTGTTCGTGTCTTCTTATTTGATGCTTGAATAGGGACCCTTTGGATTACTCTTTGATTCTTCAGATGTATTAGACTTCCTGGCTAATTGAGTTGGTGAGTAGTGATGCCTCTGAGTTCTGGTAGGAATTCTTGAGTCTTTGGATCTTCTATCATTTTCCCTTCTTGAATGAAAACTATCTTTTGACTCATACCTTGAACTTGATCCATTTTTCATTTTCCTTTGCAACTGATTTAAACTTTGTATTAGTTGAGTGTTAAATTAATTTTGCTTCTTTTTGGATTTTAACATCCTCTCATTATCAACTCTACAACTTTGCACCTCCATCTTCAATATCCTCATAGTTTATACTAGATCTAATGGCCCCATTCTCTCTCTATGCCCATTAGACTTTGTCTCTTCATTTCTTACACCAACATTCGAGCCCCATGTTTTTAAGGTCCTTGTCCATCTTCCATCTCTCCTTCTCAATGGCACTCTTCAATGTTGATCTTTACCTATCCTTGTTGCAGAAATGGCTATGAAAGAAGTGTGCATACAGATAAAATTTTTACATACATCTCATTTCTAGATATGTAGCATTTTATTTCAAATTCTTGAAAATATGCTCATTGTCAAAAAATTATCAATCAAGGATACATGCCTTTTTCTTCCTAATTTATTAAGAATTATGAAGCACTTATCCAAAATCTAATCCTTCAAAATCATTTCCCTCTTAATTATATTTCCATTGACTATAATCATGCTCTAATATGAGCCTAGAGTTAAAAGTTATAGCTCTCGAAATTTATCATTTCTACCCAATTTATGCAATTTTCTCGCTTGTGTAGTCAAGCTCGATGACCAACTTATGCCACTTATAGAAGGAAATATCGCAAGAACCAAGAAAAAAATTGTATTTGGTGTAGATAATACTTATGATTCTGAGTATTGACCAACATGCAAATTAACAATCTAATACTCCAATCAATTTCTGCATAATTATGGAATTGTCAACTTTTCCCTTTTTGCATTTTCTCCAAACTGGATTTTTTGTCCAAAACTGTTATCCTTCAAATAAAACAAAAATGGAAAAAAATCACTAGGAAAATTTTATCTAGAATGTCGAGGAGATCAAATGTCAAGTAGGAATTTTTTTCAGATTTGTCATCTTGGGTCCCTTTGTTTCCATTGACAGTTTCAAAAACTACCATAAAGTCTTATGAAATAATAGTTTTTTGCCCATGTCTGCAACTTTGCTCCAAACCCTTTGTAATTTATCCAATTGCTTCACTGGGTTTCTTAATACCTACTCCTATTTCTTACTATCCAATTTCACCATCAACAAAGCTATTGTCAGAAAGCACCATCATGTTCTTTGAAAACCATTAATTCCCATTTTCTAAAATTCTAGAGTTGAATCAACAAACCCTCCTCACTAGCACTTTTATATCCTATTGGTGCATGCTCTTTTCTTACATCATTGCACTTTCATGTGTTACTCTACTTAAGCACCCATGTTGGTTGGTTTTAGCTTTAGCACTTTCATGCACACAAACAATTAAGCATGCTTAACTATCTTTTTGTTGTTTTTGTTTCCTTGCTTTGAGGAGAGATTGGTGGCATGCCATTACATGGATTTCTTTCTCAAATATCCCTCTAGTAGGTCCTTGTATTTGTATTGATTGAAACACAATTAATGACTTAACGAGAACTCTAGCACTTAAAACCCATTTTTTTACACAAAACATGAAAATCAACCCCAAATAAAAAATTAGTGCTACTGGTAGCACCATTTTTTTTAGCCTGGTTAAAATTACAACATTTTTCAAGCATGGCCTTCAAAACTCATATAGATGTTTAGAAAAACCCTAAAATCAACACCTAAATCAAAAAGTGATGCTACCTAAAACAAAACATTTTTTTCTAAACGTTAAAATTATAGCTCTATATGACCTAATTGAAATTGTGCCTTTGACAATAGATCCCTACGAAAATAAACAACCCAAAATTGGACCCCAAATGGTCACTTGAAAATTTATTTACTAACTAATTTTTATTTATTTTTAAATTTACATTAAAAAATAAATAAATAGAAGGGAGAAAATATTCGCAAATATTTTTTTTTAAATGAAGAAAAAAATATATTAAAAGCCCAAATTAAAAAAAAAAAAAGGTGAAAAGGAAAAATAACTAAAAAGGAATGAAAAAAATATTAAATTTTCCTCCAAAAACAATAATTTTAAGAATATTTTTTTTTAATAATCATTAAAAATTCTCCGAGGTCTAGAGAATTCGATGAGGGAGTGCGTTGTTAATACACTTTGTAAGTGAAAGTCACCGGTTTGAAACCCCTGGGGACACCTCAAATCCAACCATGTTAAGGGTTGGTGCGGTCCAGGCTGGGTGCGATCTCCGGGTGACTTTGACGACTTAGATCTCCTGGGTCGTGCCATCTCAGCCACAGACAATCCCTCGCCAGTCACAAGGTTCAGGATTACCAAACAAAAAAATAAAATAATAATCATTTAAAAACCTTAAAAAAGTAAAAAAGAAAATACCAAAAAGATAGTTAAAAAGAGGCTAAAAAACGAAATTCAAAATAAAAAATGTATATATATATATATATATATATATATATATATATATATATATATATATATATATATATATATTAAAAAAAAACTTTATCTTGGAAAATTAAAATAAAAAACCAAAAATAAATTAAAACAACATTTAAAAAAAATAACAAAATAAATCTAAACAAATTAAAAAAAAATAAAAAAAAATCTAAAACAAACATTAAAAAAAATTATAAGATTTAAAATTTAAAATTTTGTATGGCAAGCAATTTGGGGCAGGGGGCGATGCTTGACATCATCCCAACCCCCGGCAAGCAAAGCACTGGCCCCATGAGACCACGACTTTGTTTGTCGGGGGCTGGGGCGATGTCGGGCATTGCCCCCTTGGCCCCACATGCCCAAACAACCTCGATGTCCCACGCCCACGCTCTCCATTAATCAATTTTTTTATTAAATTGATTCTAATAATATTTGAATTTTTTTTTATAAATGTTCTATTTGAAATTGATTTTTAAAATATAATTTTTATTTAAGGTTTTTTTTTCTTGATTTTAAAAATATTCCATTTTGATGTTTTTAAATTATGTAATAGGTGTTTTTTTTATTTTTTATTTATTTTTTATTTATTTTTCTATTTCAAGTTTAATTAAATTTTATATTTCAATTTTTTTTGTTTTAGTTTTTTTAATATATATGTATAAATATTAATTTTTTTCCTTTACATTTTTTAGAAGTTTTTTTTTACATAAGTTTGGTTTTTTGATGTTTTTTTTAGATTTAAAAAATAAAAAATAAAAATTAATTGTTTTATTTTTCGTAGTTCTTTTAGTTTTTAACTTTTCTTTTAAAAAAGAAATTTGGTTACAATTTATTTTTTTTTAAATGGTTGTTTTTCGTTTTACTTTTTAAAAAACCAATTCTCGAATTTTTTTTTTGTTCTTTTTTTACTTATTTTTTTAATGTAAATTTTTAAAAATTATAAAATTAATTTTAAGGAATGATTTAGGAGCAGATTTTGAGTTGTTTATTGACGATGGTAGTCGTTGTCGAGGCCACAATTTCAATTAAGTTATAATCTTAACTCAAAAAAAAACTCGGTGTTAATGGTAGCATCGCTTTTCGATTCAAGGGCCAATTTTAAAGTATTTTTCCACAATGGCATTAGTTGTCAATGCTAGGGGTCTAAATGGGTTTGAATTTTAACCATTGTAAAAAAAAGGGTGCTACCGGTAGCGCCACTTTTTTATTTAGAGGTAAAAATAACCACTCTAAAAAAGTGAAAACTCTAGAGAGTTCTCGTTAAGTTGGTAACTATGTTTTGACTGATCATTAACCAGTGAGAAAGATAATGAGTTAATGAGCATAGTGATACCATTACAACAATCCAATGTTTCACTTCTTGATATGGATTATCTCTTTCAAACTCTTGATCTTGGGTGGTTCCATAGCCATTGCATCATAGATATGTAGCCTAGACTAATCTCGGTTCTATCTGAATCTAACCCTTATCAAAGAACTTAGAAAACTTCAAGATGCAATTATCTCCACTCTTCATAGTCTAAATCTAACCATTATCAAAGAACTTAGAAAACTTCAAGATGCAATTATCTCCACTCTTCACAGTCTAAATCTAACCCTTATCAAACAACTTATAAAACTTCAAGATGAATGATGTGTAATTGCATAAAATCAAACTCAAATTGTAGATTGGATCACTCACTTTGATGAGATGGAGGAAAAATCAACTCTTCACAAGGAACAACTTTTATCCAATTTAAGACAGAAAGAAGATAACATTATTGGTTTGTAGAAAAATATGCAAGAGTCTTTTGCTTGTGTTGCCACTACTACATCTTGGATTATTTCCAATATCTCACATGAGTCTATTTCACTTGATGAATATGGTTCCTCCATTGCTGATGACACTTTTTATGATTGGATTGCTAATGAGGAGTTTATTTCATCCACCAATGAGGACTCTACCTCCTCCACTACATGTGAGGACTTTTCTTCCTCTATTGTTGATCATGGGGATTCATTTTTCTCCTTGTCTGATGCTATGAATGACAATGTTATGGATCCTATAGACTTGACTTTTGTTGCTACAAATTCTTACTCTACCAATTCAAATGATGATAAAGAGAAATATGTTATAGAGGTTGCAACATATCCAATAACAAGATCACTTTGGGCACATTAGATGCAACACGCATTGATTGTGACTCGTGAGCTTCCAACACTAGATTTTGAGTTGCATGGTCGTGGCTTTAGGTCCAAACTACTTCTTCAAATGGGATACATTAGCGGTGGACTTGGTAAGAATGGATAGGGAATTGCACATCCCATTCAACCTATGTTGAGACTTGAAAAAGTCGGACTTGGTCCTGTGGGGACTTCATTGACATTAGTAAGTTGTCTTGATCCTTCTACCGATCATACACAACTTGTTCCAACACTAGAGTTCATCACATCAAATGGCTCTTCTTCTATTGAATTGTAGAAGACACCTCCCACACCACTTATTGAATTAGCTTTGGAGCTCTCATTGCTAGATATAGCATCAACTTCATAGTGATATTTTCTAGAAGAAGACTCTTCAACACCATCTTCATAATCTTCACCATCCACATATCAATTTCCTTGACATTGTGATTAGGGGTAACATTGCCCTCCTTTCTAGTATCCACAGTCCTTTTCCAGTTACTCTTCATTTAACTAATTAATGACAAGGCATGTATAGTAGCATCCTAGCAAGGTACCAACTCTGAGGATTGTTTGTTGTTGTCTTGATGATTGGTCCTAACTACATTTGAGAAATTGTTTGAGAACTTCCTATTGATGTGTTTCTTCCACAATACACAAGAACCATTCTCATTGCTTACCTTGACTAATTCAATCTCACTAGTAGTCCCATTAACCATTATTTTGATTACCATTGTGGCATTTGCTTATTTGTTTTGCAAGCACTCTGACTAGCCCGACCATTTCAGTGTAGGATATCACCTTAGTTGCTTGAAGTAAATAATTGGTGTTAGCATAAGCTACAACCTTCATCTTCAACACACTCATTGTATATTGATCTACAATCATCATATCATGCTTCATCAGCTTGTCATCAGTTTTGGATCTTGGAGACTATCAACCGGCCACATTGTGGAATTTTATCCTCTTGGGGGAGGGGGTTCCCACTGGGTTTTCCCTTTCTCTATTTTTTAGGGAAATTTTTGTTCATGCATGTACCTAATATGAATATACATTCATCGAGACCCATTTATATGGCCACATACTCACCTAAGTTGTGATTATGGGGGGGTGTTGGTGCATGTTGTGCATGCGCTTTTCTTACATCAGTACACTTGCATGTGTTTCTTTACGTAAGGGTCCATGCTAGTTTCTTTTAGCTTTAGCACTTTGATGCACACATGCAGTCAAGATTACTTAGCTGTCTTTTTGTTGTTTTTGCTTCCTTGTTTTGAGGAGATATTCATGGCGTGCCATTACATGGATTTGTTTCCAAAATCTCCCTCTAGAAAGTCTTTGTGTTGTATTTCTTAACTTATCATTGATTAGTGAGCAATCTAATGGGTTAATGAGCATATAAATACTATTACAACAATTTGGTGTTTCACTTTTTATCCGCGTTCTCTTTTAGACTCATGAAATTGGACGGTTATGTAGCCATTGCATCATAGATCCATAACCTTTGATAATCTTAGTTTCGTAGCTTGGTTTTGAACCAAATATCTTCGTGACTTCAGACTTACACACAGAATTCCACCTAAGTCTAACCTTGTATATTCCTATTATGGTCAAAATATGATTTTGGCTCCAAATTTTTATTCTTCTGAAGTGGCATGGCGTGCGGTTGTCAATGAGGAAGTGGGGTCATTTGTGTCAGCCTATGAATATGCCATGTCATCTCCCTTGCCTCCACATCACCTAACTCGTATCATCATGGATCGTTTCCATTTAATTTTTATTTTATTTCTTGTGAAGTCTTTATGTCATCCACCTAGTGTGTTGTCATTGGTTTGATGTGATGGGGGATCCCTCTTTGACCATCTGTTTGGATCAATTATGGGTCGAGGAAGTGTGAACTGTTTAATGCACATGTGTTGCACGCAAACTACTTATCTCCTTGTGGATATACCTTATTACCATAAAAAATGTGGGTGAATTTATTTTTTTTCCAAAACGCTCCTCCTTTGTACATGAACCACTTACTACCAATATGATACCACCTAAGATTGTAGCCTCAACTCTTGCTTCATGGTTTCCACTTGTGTACCTACTCCTACATGTGCCCTGCTTACACGTGGCCCTTCCATGACACTTCCACACCATGTGTGAGTCCATGCCACTATATAATGGTACACATTATTTTTTATAGGGGTTTTCCCTTCAACATTAAACTTATGTGTGTGTGTGGGGTTCCCAAAATTTCCACAGGGATGCAATGATTTTCAGACTTAGATTCTCAATTCAGCCTCATTTCTTATTAATTTTCTTCCTCAAATGGATTCCAACTCCATTACCAATCGATTTTGACGCCATTGCATCTGTTTAACCTCTTAATTTCATCCAAAATTGGGGGGTTTTTTCCAAATTTTGCGTAGTTTCTTTTTTTTTACAGAAAACTAACAATTTTTTTAAATAATTTCTCCACAACCTATCCAATCATCTAGCAACATTCCAATTGGGTAACTAGAGATTTCAATCTAATAATTACAGGCTTTAAATACTATTTTTCCTAATTATTCTCCATGAAGCATTTTGTCAAACACATGATATGCAAACTATAATTTTTTCTTGTACAATCTTATTTCTATCACATGCAACCCCAATGTTGTAACCTGGAGCTTTGATACCATATTATAACATAGCCAATACCCTCTATGTTCTATTAAGGATATGGGGTACTCCTTAAACCACCAAAATTCACCATTTTTTTTGCTTTGTTTTACCATATCTCATCATTTTATTATTAACTAATTGACATATCTAGGCATGACAATACAAATTTATGCAACATAATGAAAACATTCAAATATCCATGAGACAATACCTTATAAATGCATGATAATGCATGCAATTAGAACTAAACAAACTAGAAACTAATTCAATTCATAATAGGAGCAATAATTCAACACATTCCTCAACAAACTAAGAACACTTATCTTATAAAAATATTTCACCAACTAGCTACAAAAGAAGGATGTTCCACCTTGACATAGGCTCTCTTCTACACTTAATGTCTCTGTAATAGAGACCACCCCCAATCTGGGGCTATGAATCCACAAGGTCAAACTACCTGTGGCTATATTTGACTCCCTTCACATAGCCTAATTCCTAGGTTTCACAGGTCTAATTCACTCTACAAAAATTTTAATCTACCAACCCTTGTTCCCTCTTATCATCCACAACCCAAGGAACATGATCCCCTTCTTTGCTAAACACTCCCCTAGGATATCCCACTTCCCTCTGAGGCTCCATTATACGTTGGCCTAGAGATTTCACTACTGAGATTCCAAGGATTATCAATTGTATTTAAATTTACTCAATAGAAACAATTACCATTACATACAGTCAAAATTGTCTCATAATTCATGGCAGTAGTTTTTTGAAACTTTATCATAGCATTACTATGATAGCTTAAGCTTAGAGAGAAAAACCCAAGGAAGAGTGAACGAGAATAATCACTTGCATGCCCAAAAATCATGGAATATATTTACATGCATGGGAGAGACCACGTTCCTTAATCAACAAAAGTACACATATATTTGACCATTAATTCTCAAAGTTAATAATAATAATTAACATTAAATAACTTAGGATAGCAATAAAATATTATTATTTTTACTTAGCCCCCTAAGCCCCCTTCTTTCCCCCTCTCATGGACTCAGAGCCCCCCATTCTTTGTCACTCTTCTTTGCAGCCTCTAATGTATTTTTATTACCATTCAATGTACAATTAACAAGTCACATATGTCTAGCTTATAGCCATTCATCATATACATATGCATTACTGATCTAGGGATAAAAAACAAAGTGTCACATTTTGGAAACCTTTCTTCAAGGATCTCCTCAATTTCTTCTCTCTCTTTCTTTGGAATCTTCTCCCTCAAGTTGATCATCTTCATTGATTCCCTTTAATATTCAATGATTGTACTGACATGGTACTCATACATATTTGCAATATTAAATGTGGCAAAAACATCCTATCCTCCTAGTATCTCCAACATATAGGTGTTATTTGAAATCCTTCTCGGAACTATGTATGGTCCATTTCTTTTACCTTATATTGTTCTAGGTATCTTTGGGAATCTATTTTTCTATACACATGGCATAAATAAATCCCCTTCTATAAACACCTTTGCACTATACTTCTTCTATGCTTTCTATTTTTATTTAAGATTTCTTTGTTGCAACTATCCTTTAACATGATCATGTGCATCCTGCATAATATCTACAAAACTTGATGCATCTACATTCCTTATATGTTTTGATAGCAGTTGTACTAAATATATCACTCTCTCAAGAGATCTTCCATGTATAATTTTAAATGATCTCTTTCTAGTAGACCAATTAACCAAATTATTTTATACAAACTCAACCTATACCAAGACCAAATCCCACTATCCAAGTTTCTCTCTACCCAAAAATTTGAATAAAGTACCAAGGCTTCGGTTCACTAGCTTAGTTTGTACATCAATTTGAGGTGATATGCAAAACTGAATTACAATCTTGTCCCCAACTTCTTCCATAGGGTCTTCCAAAAATGAACCAAAAATAAGTTGTCCCTATAATATGTAATGCTCCTAGATAGTCCATGCAATCTAATAATCTCATTAAAGAATACTACAACAATGTTTGTCGCATCACTTGTCTTCTTGCATGGAATGAAATGTGTCATTTTGGAAAATCTATCTACTAATACAAACATGCAACCATTACCTCTTTGTGTTTTAGGAAATCCAAGAAAAAATTTCATTCTAATGTCTTCCCATGGTTATCAAATATTAGCAACGAAGTATACAACCCTATGTTCTTAATTTTTCTCTTTGTGAGTTGACACCAACTTCTTCACATCTCTGGTTATAGTAGGCCAATAGTAGCTCTCCTCTGCCATTACTTCAGTTTTATCAATACCAAAGTGTCCACCTAAGCCACCTCTTTGTAGCGCTCTAATGAGATTATCCCTCACTGATCCTCTCTCGATACAAAACCTTTGATTCTTCAACAAGAATATTTCTTGAACAATAATATTCAAATATATTTTCATGTACATGGTGTCAAGTTATTTTCAATCCCACCATGCAGCTACAAGGTTTTCATCTTCATCATACAATGCCTTCATGCAATCTAGTCAAATCACTTCTATCGACATTGTGTTCAAGAAAGCAACTATCCTACTCAATTCATGAGATACTCTATTTAACTTTTCAAATAGCTTATGCTTTAACATAAAAGAATAACTTTACATAAATTCAACCCATTTCGTATGACTTTGATTCAACTTACCTTGACTATTTATATATTGCAACGCCCGATGGCCAGTGTATAAGACAAACTCCTCTACCAACAAATAATGGCTCCACTTCTTCAAGGCATGAATAATGGCATAGAATCCATGATCATACCATGAAGAATTCTTTTAGCATTATTCGATTTTTCACTAATTAAGGTAATAGGTTTACCTCCCTACTCAAAATTACTCTGATGGTCATTCCACTCACATCACAATCAACCTGAAACACTTTATTGAAATCTATAAATAACAACATTGGTTGCTTAGTCACTTTTTTTTTCAAAATCTCAAAAGTTATATCTTTTGTCGCAATCCACTAAAAGCAACCTTTCTTCATGCACTCAGTCAATGGTGGACAAATACCATTTAAATTCCTGTCAAACTTACTACAAAAACTTCTTGATCCATGGAATGTGTAGGCCTCTAATCTACAACAACCATGACTTATAGATCAATATTCATCCCTTCTTTATATATTATAAATTCCAAATAAAACTAACTCCTCTTGCATGAATAAGCATTTCTTCAATTTGACCAACATCTTCTTCTTAAGGTACTCCAAAACTTGTTGGAAATGCACACAATTCTCTTATTTTGTCCTCCTAAAAATAAAAATATCATCTAAATAAATAATAACAATTTTTCAAAGAATTGTTTTTAGTACTTCATTCATTAGTCTCATTAAAGTACTAGGTGCATTAGTCAACCCAAATGGTGTGACTAGCCATTTGTACAATCTAGATTTTTTTTTAATGCAATCTCTCATTCATCTCCATCTCTAATTATGATTTGATGATAGCCACTCTTTCAATTAATCTTTGAAAATTACTTGAATCCACTCAAACAATCATACAAATCATCCATCCTTGGCAATGGAAATATGTACTTAATGGTAACCTTATTTTGTGTTCTAGACTTGGTGCACATTCTCCATTCTCCTCCTTTATTTAGTTCTAGTACAATTGGTATTGCATATGATCTTAACTTTATCTAACCAATCCCCTATCTAGTAGCTCTTAACATTATGTGTTTGCCTCCTCACTTTCAGCTAGTGCAAGTTATGTGTGTTGCCTTGTTTGGAAATCTCAAATGAGGTATCAAATCAATCTAATGAGAAACACTTCTCATAGATGGAAATCCCACCAGCATGTCTACTAAAATTATCTTCTCATAAAAATTTAAAAAATAGTTTACTTCTTTGGGCACTTTTTTATCTTCTTCTACATGATAGTTCTTTGGTAATAGTACAAGACAACAAGTTGAATTCTTCATCTCCTTCAAGAATTCTTTGGTTGCACATAACATAATTCTATTGTTTCTATATTTTCCACTCTCTTTCCCCATTAGATGTAATTTGAAATTTCTTCCGTCCTTCTCCAACATAGATATGTTGTTTTTTCCATCATGGAAATCATTTTAGCCATAATACCATGGTCTACCCTATAGAATATGACATGCATCCATTAGGGAAACATCACACAATACTTATGGGCAACAAGTGCGGGGGGTATTATATGCAAACCCAGAGGAAATATTATTTCTTTCTTTGATTGGGGATTATGAAATGTTTGAAACAACACATCAGAGGCATGTGCCCTTTTGGAAGGCATTTGAATCACAAAAGAAATGGGAATACAAAAATTAACAATACTTGGCGATTCTATGCCAATGATTAGGGCAATTATCAAAAGATCCATCATCGGGAGCAATATCTTCAGATGTGTAATGTATCGCCCCCTTTCCCTCCTTAAGGAATTCAAGTAATTTTCCTTATTCCACATCAAGAGAGAGCTTAATTCTAGTGTTGATAGGTGGGATAAAGTTGGTTCAAGACTAAAGGAAGGAAAAATCATTTTTAATGGAGTTAAAGGGAGTCTTCCCATCCCATAAGCATACAGAGCGCTCATCAAATCATAGTGACATTTGGCAGGACAAAGAAATAAATGGGTCGCGGCTTGCACATGTGTCTAACCATGGAATAGACGAGCACATTCATTTCTATGTGTGTGAAGGCAGTTTATCCCGCGTGACAGTTATGGTTTCAAATCTCATTTCCCTCTATGATGATATTGGTTGGTGTGGTGAGAATCGGTTCGGATTTGAGGTGTCTGTGGGAACTTGCAGTGGGAATTCAACAAAATTGGGAAACTCTCTATCAATATCGAACTTGAATGGGCTTCTGACCAGGTTCTCCCTTGTCTCTAGGTTCTCTTCCCCTTCTCCATTGCACTTAATATTGTAGTTCCTTGCCATTCTGCATTTTAATTTCAAAGATTCTATTTTCCCCATTGTTTCTATCATTTTTGGGAACGATTTTTCTTGTGGATCATCGTATGGTAGACTAGTATGTTCTCTCCTTGCCTCGGCTGTCAGTGTGGAAGGTGGGCTTGCTAGTTGGTTGCTTGGTTGTCCTGAATACTCTTTCACTCTTGGCTTTGTCGTATCTGGAAGTTGGGTTAACAACGCGTTTGTTTTTTTTGGATAGTGGTATGGTACATTGGAATGTCCTCTCCTTGCCTCTGTTGTCAGTTTGGAAAGTTGGTTTGATGGTCAGTTTCTTGGTTATTCTAAATACTCTTTCACAATTGCTTATGTCATCACTGGAAGTTGGGTTAATTGTTGGTTTTGGACTGATAACCTTGGTCGTTTGCTCTGTCTCAAAATGGACCCTTCTTGGAGCGATATTAAGTGCATGTTGCATAGGCATGAAGACATTGTTGAAGGAAACATTATGGCCCTTAGGAAAGTCGTGACTAAAGTTGGTGTAATCGATCAGAATGTTGCATCACTTCTTTAGCGCATTGACAATTTGGATTTGGAATGTCAACACCTTAGATCCCTAGTTGTGCCACAACAATCCCAATCGACTTCAATTAACCAAATTCCATGGGTATCTCATTTTGAAAACTCAGATGAAGAACAAGGAGGATGTGATGTAGTGACTATGGAAGTAGAAGAAACTACTTCAATCCATGATGGAGAGCAGGAGGTCCATAAAATTATGATTATATCCATCGTTAGATGTTCTACAAATATGTATTTTTGCTTGGACAATTTGTTAAATTAATTTGCAACTAGACTGCATGGATGTGTAATAAGGAATTTACTATGTTTTGCAGCATGATAGCAGTCAAGGATACAATAGGCCTTGAGCCAATTTTTGTAAAAACTTTTTTATTTTTTGATTTACTTCGGCGCAACGCTTTTTATATATAAAAAAATCTTCAGTTCCACTTAAAAAACAACATCACATAATACTTGATCATTATAATCCCCATTTTGAAAATTTCATTAAACATAGTTCTAACAGAGTGACTTAGTGTCGACTTTGTGAAAAGGATACTCTATATGCACTTGGATGTGGTGTACATTTCAATTTCAACATTTAAATGGTTTGTATGGAAATTAAATTTGCAATGCTACCAGCATCTATGATTAAATTATAGCTTTTACTTTGAAGCTCACACTTGGTCTTGAATACAACTTTCCTATGCTCAAACTCCTCCTCTGGTTTCTTCTCTGGCTTCAGTAACATCTCTGGACCATCAAATTTTCTCCTTGCTCTTATTGAACATTAGAGATGTTATCTAGAGCTATATATTATGTTGCTTGTGTTACTTATGCTCTTGCATCATGTCTTCTTTTGTCGTTTAGATTCCTAGAAATTCATAAGCTCAATTATGAACTATGCCACATTTGAAACATGTGTCATTAAATATATCTCCTCTGCCTCTACTAGTGTTAGTTCCTCCACATGCAATCAAATTGTTTATGTTGGTTTCTTCCTTAGTTTTCATGTTCATTTAACCTCTTCTGCTAGTCATTTTCCCTCTTCTTATTATTATTATACCTCTAGAACTATGATCCTTTCTTGCTATTTTCTCTTCCACCATCAAAGAAACTTGAAATGCTTCTTCCTTAGAATGAAAATTATGGGTATTATGACTCATCTTTGATCATAAATTTATGTCCATTGACATACATGGCCATTCTTTAATCTTTGAAATCATCAAGTCTAAACATAATTTCCAATCAATAGAATTCTTTAGTATATTCATGAAAAATATTATCCCTCTATCTCAAACTACATACATTTTGATAAGAAGAAATATGTTGGCCTATATGCAAGCAATAATTTCTCGTGCAACTTATTCACCATATTCTTCCAAGTTCAAATTTGTGCTTTCTACTTCCAAGATCAATCTTTTTGCACTAATTTCCACCAAAAGGTAGTGTTTCCCTTCCACTTTATGGCAATAAATTTTACTCTATGAGGGTCTTCTATCTTCTCATATTTGAAGTACCACTCAATTTCTCCAATCCCATCTACGTACCAATGTCTTTACCTCCAAGTTGCCATCATAACTTAGAACTTTAACTCATGCATTTTTTTTTCCTTTTATAAATAAGAGTAACTACACATCGAGGTCTATCGCTTTATCATTCTTCTCTTTTGCTTCTTATGTCTATATTCTGATCCTTCTTTTGCATCTCTAGTTTGTGTTGTTTCTAATTATTTTATTCTTCTTCTTATCTCTTCGATTTTCATGTTCATGGATCCTATTCCTCCTTTGTGTGACATATAGAAAATATCCTAAAGTGAATAGTTATGAGTCCATCGGTCTCATAAATTTGTGGTAATACCAACAAGAAAACAATTCGACCCAACATTCTCTCACTGGAATTTTCCTCCACACAATGATTCTACACAACAAAATTTGATTACTCAAACAATTTTCCCAATTGCATGAATGAAACCTACTACAATACCAACTAATACAGGCAAATTATGGCTTTCTTATCACAACTACACAATGAAACTCTCTCACACACAATGCAAGAATTATTCATATAAAACTTAATAAAAAAACACGCATTCTTTTATTTTTCTCAAATGGTCAAGCTCTTGGGCCTAAATATACTTGTTTGGGATCAAATTCCAATAAGAGAGGTTTCATTCCAACTAGAACTCATATTGGAACCGATTTGAACTTACCTTTTCTTGATTTAAACACCCTTTCCTTCTCTTGTTGATTTATTATAATGTAATTCATGGAATTCAAATTGTCAAAATCGTTATAGATCCCAAGAAACCCAATTGTTTATGGTCACCTTAACACAACTCATTGTGTGGAATCCCCATTGGCATATCTAGTACAATCAGGTTCTTATTCACGGTTCTCCTTTTATTGATGTGGTCGAAGATCGAACATTCACACATCATCATGTTTAGGCCTCGCTCTTTATGACACCTATTAACATTTTGTTAATACGGGGTTGGAAGGCATACAATCTCTTCACAAGGGGCTTTGTGACCCCATGGAAATGAGGTTCATATGATCACAAAGGATCCAATTGTGTGGATTGATCCACTTACCACATACAAGATGGCCATGTGGTTTGGCATGGTCCTTCACCCTATAGAATCTTTTTTATTTTTTCCCACCTCCCACATAACTTAGTTATAGACTAGTGATGTGGAGGGTGGAATGATGGAGGGTATCTCTAAACTCTAAATTCATCCACCCATTTGTTCTATTGATGATACTTTTTAAATAACTATTTTTTTTTAACAAGAACGAGTATGAGATATATTTAAAAAACAGCAGAAAACTGTTGGCACAATTACAATCAGTCTTCATTGGATAGTTTCAACTTTGACTTCGGGGCTAGCTCTCGAGCACAATTTTATGGTAGTTTATCAAATCCCTCAACTCCATATAGTACGAGAACTCATTTGTTTAGTAATATTGCTTTGTTACCTTTGTTATCTGCTTCGCCATTTAATTGTCGCAGAACATGGAATAATTGGATAGAATGGAAATTGGTCATAAGAAGTTTAATTTTCTGAAGAATTTGTCGAAGCCTCATATGTCTGGTAATTTTCTTAGAAGAGAGTGTGTGGATGATGATAAGAGAGTCTCCAAATACATTTAGATCCATAATGTTCATGATTTGGGCTTGAGATAATCCTTGCCAAAGAGCTAAAGCTTCAGCTATGTTGTTTGTGTCCTTGTTGATTCCCCAGAAATACGATAGTACCTTTATTTCCTCGGGATCAATAATCACCCCTCCCCCGCCAGCCTCACCGGGGTTTCCTTTAGAAGCTCCGTCAAAGAATAGACTATGCCTTTGAAGGGATCTACGCCATATTGTAAAAGTTGAAGGATCCAACCTAATTTCCCTCTGGAATGTAGGGGTCTCAGAAGCAATTGATACTTTCAGAGTACTTGGGATGAGGCTTGAAATCCATTCTTCCTCATTGGGAGTTAACCTACCTTTATTTGCTGGCAAATGGATGGTTGATAGAAAGTACCCCATCATTGCTTTAGCTTTTTCCATCACTTGTTCCTCTCTGGCATTTTTCCCTTTGAAGAATCAGGCATTGCGTTCTAACCAGATTTTCCAGAAAATAAACTTGGGAAGGTACCCCCAACAAATTTTGAGTTGGTCTTTCTTCATGAGGGAGAAGGGGCATAGAGCCTGCCAGCTGAGAAGAAGGTTGGGTATCTCATCTGGGAGAGTGACTTGAGTTTTCCAAGGGGCTAACACCAGGTTCCATACCTCACGAGTAAATGAATAGTTCAACAATATATGTGTCGTGGTTTTCTCATTTGAGACACAGAACGGACAGCGCGTGGGGCCTTCCCATCCCTTTCTTTTAATGTTGTCTCCTGTGAGAATGGCGTTGTGTGTTAGCGGCCAGATGAACATGTCGATTTTCAGGATGGATTTGTATCTCCAGACTTCTTTCCACAGGGCCGGGTTGGGGGACGCATACGAGTTTTCTTTGGCAAGCTTATAACCCTCTAAAACTGTGTAAAAATCGGATTGATATCCCATCCCCTTCGATCTTTCTTATTTGTTGCAATCAACGATTTCCCCTAGAGTAACGTGAGCAACCGAATTTATTCATTATGCAGGTGGCTTGGACTTCTTGGAAAATACCATTCTTTCCATATTTTGTTTGCATCAGAGTGCCACTTTGAAATGTCCCAAATCCTGTTTAAATTTTGGGCGTGAAGGAAGTTTTTTATATTGGTGGTGCCTGGAATGGAATCTAAAGGAGGCTCTTTCAGGATTGAGACCTCCCAAATTAGTATGTTTTCTCCATTTCCAGGTATCCAGGTTAAATGGGGATTGAAGTACCCAGAGACTTTTTGACAGATTGTGAATATTAGCGATCCTTTTGAGGCTTTAGGGGTTGTATTGAGACACTTCCTTCTAGCACCTGAATAATATTTCTTCCACAGGGCATTCTTGCTCTAGGTGAGTTTTCCAGAGACCAGATTCCAAATCAGTTTGGCCCCTAGTGCCAGATTTTGAAATCTCGGGTCTCTTATCTGGAGACCGCCTTTTGAGTAAGGCTTTGTTACTTTCCCCCAATTGACTAGAGAAAACTTATTTTCATTCTGATTGCCTCCTTTCCAGATAAATTTTCTTAGAAGAGACTCGATTTGACTTATGAAACTAGTTGGAGCTAACAGAATGGATAATTGATATATTGGAATACTAGCCAACACTGACTTAAGGAGAACTAGCATCCCTGCCAAGTTTAGTCAGGAGGCCCCCCACGCTTAGATTCTGGTTTTTATTTTGTCAATTACAGGAGACCGGTGAGAATATTTAGGCCTGGATTTGAAGATGGGGACTCCTAAGTATTTGAATGACCCCCGTTGAGTTTCCCCTTCCATCTCCAATATTCTAGATATTTCCACCATTTCCCTTGGCTTGCAGTTCCATCCGAATATTTGACTCTTCCTGTGATTTATTTGGCTCCCAAAAGCTTCCTTGTAAAGATCTAGATGTTGCTTAAATTTACGAGCTATGATGGTACTAGCCCCTCCCAAAAGGAGTGTGTCATCGGCAAATTGAGCATGTTTTATGTCTTTGACCCCTCTTGCAATTTTTATGCCCATTAATTCATGTTGGGAGCGACAATGTTCTAGTTGAAAGCTTAGCATTGAGGCTTGAATGGCATAGAGCAGGGGGGATAGCAGGCATCCCTGTCTAATCCCCCTAGATTCCTGAAATAATTTTGTTGCTCGTCCATTGACTAACGGAGCAATCCAAGGAGTCTTGATACAAGCCTTAATCCATTGGATGAAAGAAGAATGGAAGCCAAACTTTTGCATTACCTGAAACAAAAAATCATGCCTTACTCTATCAAAAGCATTTGCCAGATCTAGTTTCACAATCATACCTTTTTCACCCCATTGAATGCTTGAATGAATCACTTCTTGGACCAGAATTATATTGTTAGTTATGTGCCTTCCTTTGATGAAGCCACCTTGATTCTCTGGAATGATTGTTGGGAGCATATCGTTGAGTCGATTGGCGATTACTTTTGTGATAATTTTGTAGCCAATATTGCACAAGGAAATCAGGCAAAATCTGTCAAAGGATGAGGCTCCTTTTTCTTTAGGAATTAAGGCTAAGAACACATAATCACTGCTTCCCCCAATCTTGTGGCACCTTTGTGACTTTAAAATCATTTTATGCAGGTCATGCTTTATTATTGGCCAGCAAACTTGAAGGAAACTAGTTGTAAATCCGTCATGCCCTGGAGCTTTATCAGGGGCCAGACTGTCCAAGGTTGATTTCACTTCTTTTAATGTGAGCGGAGTTATAAGTTGTTGATTGGATCTTGACTTGACAACTGTAGGGATAAAATTGAGAACTCGATGATGGATTTTTGTGGAAGTATCCTTAGTGTAAATCCCTTTGAAGTGGAGATGAGCAACTTGCTTGATTCCTTCGAAGTCCTTGACAATCTGATTCTAAAATTGGATTTCCTTGACAGAGTTGTAATTTTTTCTGGCTTATGCTTGCTGATGAAAAAAACTTGTATTTTTATCTCTAGTTTTTAGCCAAAGACTTTGAGATTTTTGTCGCCAGTATTCTTCTTCCTCTCTGCAGGTTGTATAGAGCTTTCTATGTAGGTATGTTTCTTTTTCCAGCATATCTGGGCTGATATTTCTTTCTTCCGTTTTTAGTTGGTGAACTTTCAATTGTTGTTGAGCTTCCATTCTTTGGGTTGCTGGGGATTTCAAATATTTTTCCCATATTTTGAGAGCCCTCTTCATCCTTCGGAGCTTTTCTTCCCACACAAAAAAGGGTGAGCATGAAACTGGATCCTTCCAAACTCCGGTGACCAGTTCAATAAACTCCTCATGATGAATCCAAGTTGGGATTAATCTAAAAGGAATCAGGCCCAGGGGGGAGTCTTTGGTGAATTCTAGACTTATTGTCTTATGGTCAGAAGCACTGAAAGGAAGGATCTTGGACTCATCATTGAGTCCTAAGAGGAGAAAGGAGCTTTGGACTAGGAATACGTCCAACCTTGATGCTATGTTCCTTAGGCCATTTCTTTTATTAGACCAAGTGTATTTTCCTCTAGAAGGTTTTATATCTTCCAAATCCCAATCAAGTATGGTATCCTCAACCCATTCTTGAATGCGATCTCTTAAAATGGTTCCCCACTTTTTTTCCCCTTGGGATAAAGTGACATTGAGGTCCCTGACAATGATTATGTTCTCAATCTGATGCATGCTAAGAAACTCTTTTAATTTATTCCAGCAGTCTTTTTTTTCTCAAGGAGAACAAGAACATAAAGATTAAAAATGCTAACCTGGATACCTGACTCCTTATGAAGAAGGATGGTGAGAATCCAGTGAATATAATGTTTTGTCTTCAATATTTCGAATGTAGAGGAGTTCCACAGGGATCCAATACCTTTAAAGACTCCTCTGGTGCTAACCACTGCACCTGCTCCTTTTTTCCACAACATTGCACTGGTTTGGAGAAATTCAGATTCCTCCAGTTTAGTCTCCTGGACTAGTAGAAGATCTGGGTTTGTGATTCGGATTAGATATTCTGTTGCTTCTTTTTTGATTTGGCTTCCTAAACCCCTACAGTTCCAGGAGACTATCTTCATTACTTGCTTTTTGGATTGGACGACGTCCTATGAGAGGGTTTCCCTTGGTTCCTTGTGTTTCTTGGATTTAACATTGTTTCCAGAGTTGGTTGAGATCCTTGGAGTTTGTCTTTGTATGTCTCCCTTTCTCTTCTTTCTTTTTCCATTTTCCTTCCTCTAGTAGCTGGTTTCGAGGGGTTCTAAGATAAACCAATATATGCTTCCCCCTCAACTTCTTCTGATGTCTCTTCCTATGTCTTTGATATTTGGGATTCGGGGATTTCTCTTGGTTCTAGCTGCAGAGGAGATTCTTTATTTTCCTGGCTTGCCTCTTCTTATTTGTCTTGCTTTTCTGTTGTATTTTCATTGCTTACTGGTTCATTCTTTTGATTCCCAAGTATTGCAAAACTATTTTCCATATCGCTTTTTCCTTTTTGGTTTTTCTTTACCTTCTTGGAGTTAGGGTTGGGGTTTATCTTGGGCCTTTTCGCTCGCTGCCAACCTTCTCCTCATTCTTTCTCTTGTTGCATGGTCTGGATTTTTGGGAATTGTTTTTGGAAATGTCTGTATTCATGACAACTACGACACTTGAACGGCAACTACTCATAGTCCAATTTTTGGTAGTGATGCTATTCCCCGAAATTTAGCTTGATTACTTTAGGAAGGCCCACTTCTAGGTCAACTTCTATGCAGATCTGAGCACAAGAGTATTGACCTTTTGGATCTGCTTTGTCAATGAATATTCCCAGCCTGTTGCCTATGGTTTGCAGGGAGGAGGGGTTCCAACAATGGATCATCAAGTTGGGTAGACGTACCCAGACTGGGACCGCCTTTGGCACATCCACTTCGGGGTCGAAATCAAGTGTCTAGAGATTTAAATAGAGGCCTTGTGGTCCCATGAAATAAGGCCCACTCCTAAAGATCAGATCTTGATCCTCTCTGGATATGAATTCGAACAAGAAGAAGCCTCTCTCGACTGCATAGCTGGTTACGTTGTATGAAATCAATGGCCTCCAATTTTTTTGAATCCAGTTCTCAACTGTTCGTGGAGATGGCCAGAGCCCTGTGAACTATCCGACTAGAGAAAGATATGCTAGATAAACGACCACTCTCATGGGTTGGGCTGGGGGTAAATCGATTACTGGGACTTCATCTAGTTTTTTAACAAACTTTGGCACAACTCCTCCTTCTTTCTTCTTTCCTTGGGCAAGCAAAAACCTTCTGAAAGTTGCTTCATCAACGAAGGGTTTGAGGGGAGGCGGCTACTCCCCACCTCCAACAGGGATCATCGAAACAACGGCCTCAAATGGGATGCGGGCCCTTGGGATCGGGCCTCAGGGATGTCTCAAAGGGACTAGTACGCAGCACGCCAGAGGGGAATCCCTGAGGGCAGTCTCAGGGAGATGCGGCTCTCAGGCACTCAGGGGGGAGAACTTTTGTCTTCAAAAAAAAAAAAGCCAACTCCTTTTCTTCCTTTTTAAATCACTATTAATCCATGAAGGATTTTCCAATTAATCTCTAACACTACGATTATTCAAAATCCTTAGTGGGTTCAATGTTCAAAGTGAATCCCTTATTCAACCTTTCTTGGTCTCATGTAGTCACGTATATATACCAAACTCAAATAACACTAGAAATATAATTGAAACTAAGTCACAAATTAATCTACTAATTTTGGTTGATGT